>MJUU01061113.1:44580-60414 GCA_002080025.1 Modiolus philippinarum
AGAAAGTAGGTCAAAGGTCAAGGTCACACTGCCAAAAATAGACTGAAAATTTCAGAAAAATTTGGTTTGCGGATGATAACTCAAAAAGTTTACATCCTATTGAAATGAAACTTGGATAAGTTGTTGGATACCAGAAGGGGAGGAACCCTATTGATTTTGGAGAAAGTAGGTTAAAGGTCAAGGTCACAGTGACTGAAAATAGACTAAAATTTTTTCGGAAAATTTGGTTTACGGATGATAACTCAAAAAGTTTACATCTAATTGAAATGAAACTTAGATATATTATTGGGTACCAGGAATTTTGGAGAAAGGCCAAGGTCACAGTTACCAAAAATAGACTGAAAATTTCAGAAAAAATTGTTTTCTGGATAACTCAAAAAGTCTACATCCAATTGAAATGAAACTTGGATATATTGTTGCAATGTTGGATACCAGGAGGTGAGGAACCCTATTGATTTTGGAGAAAGTAGGTCAAAGGTCAAGGTCAGTGAAGGTCACAGTGACCGAAAACAGATTTATATATTGAAATGTCAAGACATGAAACTAAATAACTAAATAAACCTTCTTGAATTCTTAGAATTTTGGATATTAGGTGGGAAAGAAAAATAAATAGACAATTTAGAAATATTCGGGTCTTCACATTAACTTGGTCACATATATCTGAGGTTGCAACTCGGCTTGTGCACCCTGGTGCCATTAGATTTTTTAATTCTTCTTTCAGTTCTTCCGTTACGGTGTATTCTGTCTTCAGTAAAATAAAATCTTGAATCAAAATTGGGGTTCAAAGGATTTTTCTTTGACATCCTTTCCCTAATTCTGTACGACAGTAAAGATATTCCCCAGCAAAAAAGTGTTTCCGCGAATCCACCAAAACCTGACCTAAGTTTTCTTTACCGGACCCTGTTAGTTTGGTTACCTGTCCCTAACCTTACACTAACAGTGGAACACGATTCTCTAACCTTATTCCTAACCCTTACCCACAACATTTACCTTTACATTAGTGTACCCTCAACTAAATCTGCTTTGGGAAATGCAAAAACACCATCACCCTAAAATTTAGATCCCGTTCCAAAACCCTAATGGATCCTCCGTTGATACGGTACCTAAGGATACTGTATTAGTTAGTGCCGTACGAACACTATGTCCAAGGGTTACATAATCAGCTGTATTATGATTGGGACCCCTACAATGCCTTCACAGTTCCACTCTACCGTATTGTGCAGTGTTTGGAATAAATTTTGATTTTTATCTTGCGGAACTGTGTTAGTAGCTCTTTATTGTACTTGTGAAAATTTTGGCGCACCAAATTATAAGTTATAAAACACACACGGAGAGCTATGAATCAGTGATTGCACCGTCTTGTTGTCAAGAAATTTTTTTTCAGAAAGTATGCTGCCTGTGGTTTCCAGTGAATGTACAAAAAAATGATATCCTTCCTGGAAACTTATAATGTGCTGCTGTAATAATAAACTGTAGCATTTTTAGGTTTCTGGATAGGTTACATATTGTCGACTGGAGTTATTCTGTGCGCATCCAATATATCAAGGGAAATTTGATTAACCAACCTCCTGTTTTCATAATTTTTATTATGTAAGTAATTAACTGTATTCACTAAAATATTTTGATATAAAAGGAGTCTTCTTCCAACTTTCTGTCCAGTCAAAAAAAAAAAAACAACAAAAACGGCAGTGAAGTAAGTTCTTTTTGTCAGCAATTGCATTGTACATTTTATATCATCTTAAAGGCAATGATAGTTTGCATCTCTTATACATGTATAAATACAGTCAAACTTGCCTTAGTGATCAAATGTATTAAGCCATCTCCTCTGAAGCTGCTTAAAGCAAATTGAATCAAACTTTACAGGAATGATGTATGGAAGGTCCTTCACATAGATTGCAGAAAATTTTCTGATCCAATAAAAATATGGCCGCCAGCACTAGACATAGTTTAACACTGGACCCTAGGAAAAATCATGTTTTCATCTTCTCCTCTGATACCACTGAAGCAAATTCAACCAAACTTTACAGGAATGATGTACTGAAGGTACTTTACGAAAATTGCTCTTTTCACTCCGATTTGACAAAAAACATGGAATCCAGTGCAAAACATAGTTTTACATTGGAGCCCGGTATGAGATAACCATCCTTTTCATCATCTTCTCTGAAACTAATCGAGCAATTTTACTAAATGTATATAGGGTACTTTGCAAAAATTATTTATTTCAATAGGGTCAGACAAAAAACACAGGTGCTAATGGAAAACATAGCTAAACATTTGACCCCGTTGGTAAAAAACATCTGTTTTGGTCATGCATGGCATAGAAGCATTTTGTCAGGTGAGCAATACATTTTATCTATCTCCTCTGAAACCACTGGACCAATTGGAACCAAACTTTACAGGAAAAATTTTGTAAGGTCCTTTACCAAGATTGCTTAAATTTTTCAGATCAGCCAAAAAACATGACTGCCAGGGCTGAACATAAGTTTAACATTGGACCCTATGGGAAAACACATATTTTGACTATGTATTCTGAAACAACTAGAGCAAATTAAACCAAACTTTACAGGTTTAAAATTGGACCCTATAGGAAAACTCATATTTTGACTATGTATACAACTAGAGCAAATTAAACCAAACTTTACAGGAATGATGTACGGAAGGCCCTTCATATAGATTGTCATTTTTTTTTTGAGCCACCACCAGCTGGGAACATAGTTTAACATTAGACCCAATGGGAAAAGCACATTTTAACTGTCTCCTCTGAAACCACTGGACCAATTTGAACCAAACTTTACAGGAATAATGTTTGTAAGGTCTTTCACTAAGATTGCTTAAATTTTTCAGATCGGCCAAAAACATGGCCGCCAGGTCCCAACATGGTTTAGCATTTGACCCTATTAGAAAAGCACATTTTAACTATCTCCTCTAAAACTACTGAAGAGAATTGACCCAAACTTTACAGAAATAATGTTTTGAAGTTCCAGCACTATAATTGCCTAATTTTTTCCGATCTGCCAAAAAAAACATGGTTGTCAGGGCCGAACATAGTTTAACATTGTACCCTATGGGAAAATACACATTTTGGACTATCTCTTTTGAAATGACTTGAGCAGATTAAACAAAACTTAACAGCAATGATGTATGGAGGTCCTTCACTTAGATTGCTGCCAATTGCAGTTCCTCAGATATAAAAATCTGCTGAAACCAGAAAGCCAGGTGAGCAATACAGGCTCAGCCTTCTGAGCCTCTATTTTTTCGTTTGGTCAATTAACCGGGAAATATGACAATTTTTTTGATAGTTTCTATCTTTGAAATGCCCCCTTTCAATATTTTGCACTTCAGTTCTTGCATTTTTTCGCGTTATTTAAATGAACACTACATGCTATTACTGGTATAGATTTTTTTTGCTTATTTTACTTGCGTAATTTTTTTCACATGGGCTAATAACACCAAATTGTGAAATTTTTTTTCTAAAATTTTCTCCTTTGATACGGTCTCTGGCATAAACGGTATGGTGCTTGTCTGAAGTTATTTCTGTTTCTAAAGACAAACAATTCTAACTTGTAAACTGCAAAAACAATAATGAAAATCTCTGGGTCAGATCGGATTTCAATTCTCAATAATGCGGCGATTTTCCCATGAATATCCATAGTCTTATGTCAAAATGGTCGTAAGTTTTGAGACGCCCCTTCGTAAAACTTCAGTTTATTTCTGAAAATTCATTAATATAGTTATACCAGCTCATGGTTTAAATTTTACCACAATCGCTATGGCAGATTATTTTTGTGCCCTGTCATCTTCATGCTGGAATAGGTCATTCGTGAAGTCATTTTTGTCAAATTTGACAAAAAGTGTTATTTTGGATTGACATTCTATCGCCTATATTTTTCTACTTTGTACGGAAACCTATGCTCATTTTTTTAGGAACTATACCTAATATATAGACAATGTAAAATACAAATTTTCAGAAAAATTCATTGGTTCGTTTTTTCAATATCGGACAAAGTAATAGGCATTTAAGCCCAAATCCGGCACACAAAGTAATCACTAGTATTTTATAAAATGTGTCGCAATTTTCTATAACATCATTCAATATTTTTAGGTTTGGCCTTAAATGCTCGCGTTGCATTCCCTTTTCATTGCTGTAATGCGTAATGAAATTAGCACAATGGTATTTTTCATGAAACGAGTCATAAATGACAAAAAATGGGTGCCAAAGGTGGCTTTTTACCAGATTTCATGGGTCACGTGGGTACGCGACTTTATAGCTAAATATTGAAAAAACTAAGTCGGTAACCTGTGTTGAAATTTTGATATTTTGTTATGCAAGTATTCAAGAAAAAAAATATAAAAAAATTTAACAAATTCACTGGCTAATTTTTTGGTGGGTAGGTGTCTGTCTCTTCCTTAAGAAAAAAAACATGAGTATAACGACGTAAATAGGTCACATGTCCAAATTAAGATGTTAGAAAATTATTTCAAGAATATTAATAATTTCTTTTAGATCAATCAGATCTTACTTATTAGCTGTTATTTGGTTAACATTTGATGTATCATAATGATAATGTACTCCAAAACTCAAAATGAGATCATATTACCTACCCTGAACCGTCTTTGTTAACTCGACTGGTTTGGCGATGAAATGGATCCGCTATTTAATGTCTTTCAATACTTGTAGATGAAAATATGTCATTTTTTTCTTCTTCAAATATAACTTAAACTTATAGATTTGTTTCATTGTTTTAATTTGAATATTATACTGTAGATGTCATACATTTGCAACTTGTTTCACCTCACGTTATCATACAGCGTTTTTCCGTCTGGTCGTCATTCTTGGATTACATCTGTGGACAGTGTTTGTAAGAGTACTTTGCCAGATATTTTATGGTTGTTGACGATTCTACGTCCATGCCAAAAAGAATCATGGATGTAGCGTTGTTCGACGTCTATCAAGTGTTTTCCGTCGCCCGGTGCTGGAGATATCTTACTATGAGTTATGACTGTTTGGTCATTGTTTGAAGGCCTCACGGTGACTTAAAGATAAGAAGAACAACAATACAATTTGTAATTTGTTCCATGTACTTAATCCTACCATGATGGTATGGATTTGGCCCGATGTATTTTCGCTGCATATCCCTTTTTGGAGCAACACAGGCAGGCGGAAATCGTTGAGAAGTGTATCATAGTAGAAATAGTTAATGACACTCTTGAAAAATCATTATTACTGCAATAGAAATTATTAAATTTACTGTATTGTAGCCATTACATGCGCAGCTTTAGTCAGTACTATTTAGGCGTAGTTATAATTAGATATAGACGACAGGATGAAATACACTATCGCTGACAAACTCAATATTCGTATAAGTTGAAAAAAATATAAAAAAGCTTCATGGAAATCACAGCTATTATAAGTTCGATTCACATAACATCTTGTGTTCTAACGTTGCCAGTTTCCTTTCCTCTTAGTATTTACTGAAATATTTTGCGTATTTTATTACCCGTTAGCTAAATCGGTTTTTCGATGCCATTAATTTAAATTGGTGGGTGGTTCCGAAAAAAAATGATTTATTGTTACCATTTAAAATTTTACATGAACTTTATTTCATCTGTTATTACAGATTAAAGAAGATACTTCGTGTATTTAAAATGGTAAAATAAATGTGTGGTTTAATGTAAAAGTATCTTGCACTCAGAATCCTGCTGTTTATTATCCACTTGGCAATAAATGTCTTACCAAACGGTTTTAACAATATTGCTTTATGTAAGCTACATTATGAAAATATGACATCCGAACGAAAGCGACAGTATACTTTTCTGGAGCAGAGAAGACATCAGTTTGAAGACAATCTTTGGGTTGAATAATAATAAATTTGGTTCTCTAGGATTTTCGATGAAACGAGCCACAATAAATAGAAATACACTGAATTGTTTCTCGCTGACTGCAAAACCAACTTTTAAGACATAGATCCTACTCGAGAGATCCTACCAATTTCGGCAATTTTTGAAAAGAAAGATATACATATAATATGAAGAATATAATATATATAAACACCCAAGAAACTGTCCAAATTCATGAAAATAGAAAGAAAAGAAAAAGCTGTCTGTCTGTTTGCACAGGCAGACTGTACCGATTGTGGGAAATAGCCCGCTCATTTTGGCTTCCTACTCCATGTACTATTTAATTTAGAAAACTAGTTCTATTAGTGATATGAACGCTATATTCAATCCTAAGCTTCACAATAACTCAATTCATTGTTCTTCACGCTTTCCTTTGAACGTAATTATAAATGAAAATTAAAAAAGATATTTTACTTTTTTACAAAATGTCAAGTGGAACTAAGCATGTGATTCTCATCATCATTTACTAAAAAAGAGATTGAAATTTATTTTCGAGTTTTTGTTAATTGATTTAAATTACTAAAACACTCACTTTTGTTCCAAAAATATCTCCCATTCATTAATGTTTTTGTCGTTATAAAGAACTGCTCTTTTTATAACGTTGTGTGTAGAAAACATCTCTAATAATTGAGATCAAAAGTTATCTAACAAGTCATTAATAAAATTTCATAAATGAACTCATTTTTTCTTTATATATGTAACTATATTCAATATTGTGATTATATTTTCAGTATATTACGCTGGTGCTGTGGATGATTTTATTTGCAATTTAAGTATCAATGAATTTGACGAAAATTTGTTTTTTGTATTTAAGGTAGTTCAAGGCTAATAAAAATATAAGACAGATTTTTTTTTATCTTAAGACATTTTTTATGTCTTTGTCCATTTGTTCAAAAAATAAAATAAAAATGATAAGTCACCGATCATCTTTTTCTGTTATCAGGCTTAAAAAATCAGGCCAAATTCAGTATTTTTCAACAAAATCTACAAAGAATATATCGGGAACTGTGAGAACATGCTGGAGCTTTCATATGAAATAAATATCACATAGAATTTTGTTTTTATTTTTGACATGTTACAGATTTACATCTCAGCTATATGTTGAGCTTATAAAATCTATATGTCACCGTCTGATTAAAAGAGATATTTCATATAGTTAACGAAATAGTCAATATTTACGGGAAAGGGAGGTAATTCGCGGGAAAGTGTATGACACTCTATTATTACGTCACAATGAAAAGGCCAAATAAGGAATATTCCGGCTTGAAAATCCGCATCCGAGTCGTGTTTCGCAAATGCGCCAACCGAATGCGCCGTGTATTAGTGTCGATCTACCTTAAAGTATTTTCCTGTGTTCACGTGGTTTTAATGTTACGATCACAGGTAAGCATACCCACATGCAGGGATTTGCTCCTGGTCTAGAAAAAAACATTGGTGTAAAAAACATTTATTTTTTTTTTGTTTGCTATCAAATATGAGTCTCGGGGTGTTTTATTTTCTCCGAGATTCATATTTAATAGTAAACAGAATTTTTAGGACAGGGGCAAGCCCCTGATGCATATATGACATTAATATTTTTTAAATCAGTTTCCATTTATAAAAAGGGCAGCTGAATTTGAGAAACTAGTCCTGTTCTGAATGCTGACAATGCCTATGGATGCATTCGTTCTTGCAAAAACACAAGAATATAACGATGTTAATAGGCCTCATGTCAAAACAAAGATGTTAGAAAAATATTTCAAGAATCTCCTTTAGAACAATCAGATATTACTTAACAGATATTACTTAATGACCAGTTATTGGGTAGCATTTGATGTATTTTAATGAATAAATCAGAGGACTTTACTCGAAATGAGATCATATTACCTACCAATGCTTTTAAAGCGATGGGTTGGATTATGAAAGAACTCCGTTTGGGTCTTTCAATACTTGTAAATAAAAAAGAAATAAGATAATATAAGAAAATCAATATAAATTTTTGTTGTAACTTACAGTTAAGGCCTTTTATCTTTGTTTTTATGCGAATATTACTGTATATTATTGTTATATATCAATTGATTTCTAATTTTATCATATAAATTAACCATTTTGCCATCTGATCGTCAGTCGCAGATTACATTTGCGCCACCTGCATGGACAGGGATAACAGACAGTATTTGTTAGACTGTTTTGTTAGATATTTTATGGTTGTTGATGATTCTGCATCCATGTCAATAAGAATCATAGATGAAGCATTATTCGACATCTAGCATTTGTTTTCCGTTACCCGGAATTTGAACCGTCTTACTATCATGTATGAGTGTTTGTTCATTGTTCAAAGGTCCCATGGTGACTCCAAGAAAAGAAGAACAAGAATAAAGCGTTGTTTCATTTGCTCATCCTTCCATGTTTGTAGGGATTCGGCCTCCGTGTACATTCAATACATACCCCTATATTGTTCGAAAGTCAAAACACTATCTACCTGGCAGAAATCGGTCAGACCATTACCAAAGTAGAAACAATGAATGGCACTCTTGAAAAAAATCATTATAAATCTAATAAAAATAATAGAATTTAATACAATTTAGCAATTTGATGTGCACGCAATCATGCACGGCTCTAGATACAAACTTAGTGTCATTATAATAAAAATAGTCGCAGTTATAGACGACCGATGGAAGTACACTTTCGCTTACAAACCCAATATCTATATGTATATATTTTAAGCTTCATTTTTAAGTTCGTTCTACATAAAAGGTCTTTTGTTCTACAGTTGCCAGCTTCCTTTCCCTTTTGAATTTACTATTTGCGTATTTAATTAGCCGTCAGCTAAATCGATATTTCGTCAACATTAATTCAAATGTTACTTTAAGAAAATTAAAGTTACTTTAGAGAGTGGTGGGTGGTTGCAAAAATAATACAATGATTTATTGTAAACATTTCAAATTATAAATATTGGAATTTCATGAAATTCATTTCATCTGATAAAATAAAATGCATTTGAGATGAGAAGATATTGCATGCATTTTATAATGGTAGAGTAAATATGATTTAATCTAGCACTCAGAATACTGCGGTTCATTATGCACGCGACAATGAATGTCTTACCAAACGTTTTCAACAATATTGCCTTATGTCAGTTACAACATTATGAAATATAACCTCCGAACGAAGGCGAAAGTGTAGTTTTCTCGACTTACATAGCAAGATCATACGACAATAATTTCGGAAAGGCCTCTTTTAGCTCTTTTATATTACTTTTTATTGCAAATATCGTGGTTTTCGTTTATCAATCCACACTTGTTCATTGACTTTCACATGATCCGGATACTAGAAAGGTTCTGATACACAGCCAGCGTATCATGGTGTTCTTGAAGTCGTTTACAGCTGAATAGTGAACGCAACATTCCTTTAATTTCAAGCATTGCCCTGTATGTAATTTGATAAATTATCAACAATATGACTGACGAGCGTGGTATAATAAATGAATCTAAAAAAGAAAACGTGCAGAACGGTGAGTGACTGATTGGTTAATGTCGTTTTCTAACCCTTAGACGAAATATAAATTAAAATCCACGGTACGTGTTACTTACCAGTACCAAGGTGAAAGTTTGAAAAAAAAAAACTTTGACACATTCCCCGTTTCCCTTCTTTTTTCTATTCTGTGAATAAATTAGGTTATCGGACAATTGCAAGGACAAATCGATACCACGTGAACAAATCAAGGGATATATGTATACATGAGACAAAATCCCCATAAATACATGGTAAGATTAAGCAAATGAAATAACGCTTTAATTGTTGTTCTCCATCTTGATGTCACAATGAGGCCTTCAACAAAGAGCAAACACTCTTACCTCATAATAAGTTCATGACATATATTACCAAAGCGTTGAACCCGTCTTGATTCGTCATAGTCGGTGTTTGTCACTGGGGTAATTAACTCTGGATCAACCCAAAGATATCTATTCTCATCTGTGTAGCAGTCTGTCAAATTCTGGTGACGACCGTAAAACTTCTGTGGTGACAATTGCAACATTGATTGAACATGTCCTTGATGTATAAGTTTGAGACAGATATTTTGCTCTAATGAAAAAAAAACGCTGTACAAACTACAGGCACGACAATTGCGAATGAGTAGTGAAATGTAGACGTCATACGCCGGAGATGTGAGAATATTACTGCTCAAAAACGGGAAGTTCACCGCTGGAAAATCGAAATCATCACGCTTGTTTTCAGATGTTCAGAGTTGTCAATGTAGAGGTTTAGGTCCAGGTATGATGTTGACGGTGGTGTTTCAATGGTCTCTTTAATTTCGAGCTCATTTGGGTATATAAAATGAAGGTTATCCTTAAATTGAGCATTGTTGAATGAAAACATTATTTAACTAACGCAAGCTGAAGAAAGCCTTCAAATTTGTTGCTTTTCAAGAAGCGGTGTAAATAAAATTTGGAAACTGAAAAACTCTAAAGATGAAACTCCAGATCATTTTCATTATTTATTAGCATTAATAATTTTATTTCTTTACAATTTTACGGCCAATCCTCTCGGCTGTAAGATTTAATTCATACATGTTTCTCCCATGACAACACTGATCGGAGATATACGTACATTGTAATAGGTAGCATTCTTCATTTGTTAAATATGCCCCCGAATCGATAAAAAATACAGAGGAGGAAGTAGGTACAATTCCAAAAGTTTCTTATCGACAATATATTTTCAGAAAGACTTGTTTTCGACAGTTTATTGGAATTCCAACAGGCACAAATTATGCACCTCGGCGATCTTATGAGACTAAATCCACCTTCACTATTCTCACAAACCAAATAACACATTCCTAAGAGGAATGTAAACTGTATATATAACGTAAAGATAAAAGAACAATTGGATAAATGGAAGTACACGTACATTATCTTCATAAAAATGCTACCCTGAGGAGTTTATCCTCTAAAGTCAATTATCGTTATAACTGAAAAGAAAATATCGCCTTTTTTCAGAATGCAGGTTACAAATAACAATACCGAAATTACTGTGAACTAAATTCTGCATATCGTCAGCTCGACAACTAATATCTCTTCAGTGCAGATCAAAACATTTGGTAATCCATAAACTGAAATTAACATTTTTTAATTCTTTAAACTCTTAAAACATCAGGTCTACACTTTTCTTTTCGAATGACTTCTACAAGATAAAGATGAAAAACAAACCAAATTCTTTATTTTAACCTCCATTGAATTGATGATATACAATCCCGGCTCTGAGGATTTTCTGCATCTTCTGCTTCATTCCTTGAGATTCGTCTAGAAGATGACAAAGGTACACTTAAAACCAAGTTGTCAGGCAAACACGATAACTATACTTTTCCAATAGTTATACTTACTGTTCCTAGAAACAACATTCGAACAGTGATAACATACTGAGTTTGCATTTCTCAACTCATTCTTAGGTCGGTACATTGACTTCCTTCACGAACTAAGTTGCTTACAACTAGGCTTCTCAAACAAGAATATGAAACACATCATTTTATCACTGTTGACAACACAATTTTGTTGTCGCTATTTGCTTTCTGTTCATAAGCGTAGAGAAGATCCTTCCATTTAACATGTTTGTTTGTTTTTTGTCCTCAACTGAATTTGAACACGGCGATTTTTTTTCTTTCTTTTTTTTCTTTTTTTTTAATAAAATACGGGATATGCGTACTCTACCGGTGCACCTGATCTCAGCCATGCATAGATTTTATTTGAATTGATTTTGTTCATCTGTATGTGTGTTCTCATTTTTCTTTTCTGTAATGTACTTATGTGATGCTTTTTGTCTTTGTTTGTCCGATGTCGGCATTGTCTTGTGGTTATTCATTTCTTTTCAGACTGACGGTTTGGTGCTCATGATCACATATTTTCATAAGAAAACAGCTAATGAGGTGGTTACATATCTCTGTTTTAAGACTTGCGGAAAATTCGTTGATTCTTATTTTTTGTTGTTGTTTTACATTCATTGAAAAAATAATTTTAAGTTATTTATCAGGGCGATAAATATATATTAATTTATGGCCTTTCCAATATCAGCACGGTTATCATCCTGAAAATCCTATATTAGCTGCAGGCATCCGATATCAGCATGGGTTTTATCCTGAGACTGCCGTATCAGCCTTAGGCGTCAGGGAGGATAACCGTGCTGATATGGAAAAGACCATGTCTTAATCTGTTTATCGAAGAAAACGGCATAACCAACCAAAGAAAATATACCACAGAATTTACCAAAAATAACAAATGAATTCATGGATGACGTATGCAAAGAGACGACAGTTCATAGACCTACGAACGACGTATGCAAAGAGATGACGGTTCACAGACTTACGGACGACATATGCAAAGAGATGGCTCATGCTCAATCGGGCTCTAGCCCGTAAATTGTTTGAACTAAAGAAAACGTTAAAGTTTAAAATTTATTTAACGCTTTTTACATTTGGCGATGTTTGGTCGCGGCTGTATCTTTTCTATGCACAAATTAGTTCAATTGTTTCTTAATTCAAAAACAAACGTCAATAATGGCACACAATAATATCACACAAGCAAATGTCAATAATGGCACATAAGCAAACGTCAATAATGGCACACAAGCAAACGTCAATAATGGCACACAAGCAAACGTCAATAAATGGCACAATAGCAAATATCATAAATGGCACACAAATGGCACATAATCAAATGTCATATATTCAATATCATGTTAATGTAGGTAGTCACATAAGCAAATATCAATTTTCCAATACCTTTGGCAAATAAAGTTCAAATCAAAATTTTCAAAGCACAGTTTGCATATTCATTTAAACGTGTATCTTTGACCCTGGGATCAGTAGTCAAGACATACTAAAATAACTTTAAACTGTGCCGCGCTTTCGCCNATCATTGACTTCTAGCTTCTAGTTATTGAGAAATGGACTTAAGCAAAAAAACTTAACCTGGTCACTGGACCGCGAAATATAGGTCAAGGTCACATGATTTTGGGTCCGACAGATAGGGTTCGCCGTAAGCTACATATGGACCAAATATAAAGTTCCTACAGCAATGGCTTCTGTATTAAAACTTGAGTTTACGCCGCCGTCGCCGTCATACTTTGCACGCCTATGTCTCGCTTTCGCGACTTTTGTCGCGGGCGAGACAATAAAAATGTATATATCATATTTAACAAAGTAACTGTGTTTAATAAAGTTAAAGGGCTTCAAAAGTATTGTGCAATATTTTACTTTATACATATAAATTAAGTCTTAACCAAACCCTGACTAAACTGATAAACCAATCATAACATTGATACTTTCATATTTTTGTACTCTAAACCCATTTCACCAAGCATATTTCTCCCTACTGAATCAAACCAGTACTTATTTTTAGCCGTATATCCTTTCTCAACCAATAAGTTAGATAATTAAGGTAGATAGACAGTAATATTTAAATCCATGAGATTTTGTTGTAAGTCGGCACAATTGAAGAACCAATCCTACTAACCCGAAATCTGTAATAAAAATTATGGGTCACCATGCTTGCTTTTTCTAGAATTGAGATCGAAATTTGCTCATTTTTAGCCATTTTGTCGCCCAAATTTACATAGAATGCACAGGGAAAATAAGGAAAGGCAATTTTTAGCTTAATAGAAATAAACTTTTTATCCATGAGAATTTGATGTATTTTTGTGGACAGATAGATTATGATGTAATTTATTGGTTACAATTAAAAAATGTATATGTCACTATGCTTTTAACGCAGATATTTTACAAAGTTTCGGGATTAAACATTATTTACAGGAAAAGGGATAAATTCGCGGCAAAGCAAATGAAATATGACGTTTTACATCCGTCATTCAATTATGACGTCACAAAGGAATAGCCGTCAAATTACTGTTCCGGCCCGAAAATCAAGCTTACCCAGTATCATTCTTATTTTTCTAATGCGCAATTGAATTGTGCAGCGCAACAGTGTCTATCTACCTTAATGAAGAAAGGATAACAGAAAACACTTACAATGGCCGAACATTACAATCACATGCCACAATCCACCAGGGAACTGCACAAGAAAAACAATAAAATGACAAAAGACAAACATAGACAACGATAACGATGATAATTTATTGGTTGTAAACCCAAAAGTTTACAAAATTTTCAGTTTTAGCAAAGCATACCTCCAGAACCACTTGGACCTCTTGAGATAAAATCAAAACTTGGACTGAGTTTTGTAGTAAACAACTTTCATACCATATAAGTTGAGGAGAGATTGTTATTTTGTTCACAAGTTATTAGTCAGAAACCTCAAAATTTCCCTAATTTCAAAGTTTCAAAGAGCAAAATTTCCTTACCTGAACCAAAATTGAAGTTGGACTGAGATTTGGGGGAAACAAGTTACATACCAAGTTTGAAGAATGTCATGTCGTTCACAAGTTATTTGCTAGAAACTACAAAATTTCAAAAGTCTACAGGGATATTTAACTCTTGAACCCCTTGGATCTCTGGACACGTAATTGAACTAGCCCTATGTTTTTGCTGTAAAAAAGTTACAATTTACATACCAAGTTTACAGTTTGAAGTTTTTCACAAGTTATTTGTCGGAAACCCAAAAATTTCCCAAATTACCCAAGTTTCAAGAGACATAACTCTTGGGATCATGGGCTTCTGAATCCATAATAGAACTTGGCCACAGTTTTGTGGAGGAAATGTTATATACCAAGTTTGAAGACAATATGCTATTTCATTAACAAGTTTTTAGTTGGAAACCATTGGGGAACAGATGTACAGAAGGACAGCATGACAGACAGACAGAATGACAGCCACAAGTAAAACATTATACTCCATTCTCTTCATAGTGGGGTGTAATAATCAAACACCTCTTATAAATCTCCAACATGTCTGGCTAAGATTCTGTTGTTCTCGGATTGACAGAGACTCTGCAGAGCCTTGTCAAAAACATAATGAAATTACTGTCCAAGATCTCTTGACCTTGAACTGGTGTTCTATATCTCAAAATAAACTCTTCAATCCCAATCTAGATACAGCTTTTCAACAGATTTCAGTGTATATCAGAATTTTATCTGTCATATTTTCTTCATGTCTTTTCTATTGCACATCTCCAGGGATCTTGCATATGTGGTCAAAGGAACTTGAATTCCAAAAGAAAACCTCTAGATAATAGAATAACTTGAATATTTATAAAGATAAAGAGTTTGTTTTAGTTTCACACTGTAAAAAATGCTAACCTACCTTAACACTATCTACCCAGAACATTCCTACATTAAAAAATCCATAGGCCAAAAATCCTGTTATATTGTAAGCCAGGAAGTCAAAGTTCAAACCTATAACACTGAAAATTATAAAAATAAAATATTGAGTCAAAAATCATAACTTTACAAAAAGAATACACAAATTTTGTGGTTCTTGAGCAATTTTTCAAAGAAATTGAAAAGAATAAGACATCTATTCTCACCTCATATTTTGCTAATAAATAGTTATTTATTACACCCTGAGACTCCCACATATGATGGAGTTCCTCATTTCATTTTCAGAATTTTATAATGAAAACAGGGAGTAAAGCCCACTCAAAAGGGATATTGGAGGGTCCAAACCAAAGAAGTTGACTTTAATGGTCTCAAATCAGAATTTCTAATTATAATTCATTACTAATTTGAATCAAATGATACAAATTCTGACAATGTAAAACATATGTTAGACAAAACATTCATACTCAGATACCTAATTCTTTTTAAGAATATTATTTCATCCTTGATGACAATTAAGGTTCGGTATAAAAAAACAAACAAAAAACATGCTGACATATTTCAAAATTTCACCTGACAGAATCAGAGTTGGGTCCGATTACTCTCATCAAATTACATTAAATTACAATTACTTTCCAAAATGTATGATTAAATTAAATTAATGATTACACCATTTTAAACATGATTAAATAAAAT
>MJUU01061113.1:61294-85639 GCA_002080025.1 Modiolus philippinarum
CCTCCATTCAGATTCTGGGAAGTATGTTTTCCCATTATAAGATTGTAAGAATGTCAACCAAACTTTGATGTCCTCTTTAACGTCTTTGTTAAGCCGTATTGAATGATGGGGCAATTTTGCTTTCGTGGTTAGATCGTAAAAACGTCTGTTAAATGCCCTAGCACTACGGATTGCTTTAGAGAAGAAGTTCAGTGAACCAACAAGAGATTGTAAAGTTTTCAGAGATATTTTATTTTGTTGTAGTAAATACTGGAGATCTGCGACAAGTGCATCGACTTTTTGTTTGGGTATACGTATGGCCATCTCATCGGTATCTATTTCAAAGCCTAAAAATGTAAGAACTGTGACCGGACCTTTTGATTTTTCTGATGCAATAGGAACACCTAATTCAGTGGTAATTTGTAAAAAACAGTCCCTTAGTATCTGGCATTGATTTGATTGTGCTTTTCCAGCAAAAATGAAATCGTCTAAATAATGGTCCAAAGTGTTCAAACCAGATTTTTTCTGTACCAACCAATGTAAAAAAGTAGAAAATTTTTCGAAATAGTTGCAAGAGATTGCGCACCCCATTGGTAAGCACTTGTCGATGTAGTATTTGTTTTCTAATTTAAAACCTAAAAGATCGAAATCCCCAGGATAAACGGGTAGCAATCGAAAGGCGCTTTTGATATCAACAACGGCCAATTCGGCATGGGGCCCTAGTTCTGAAATCATTTCAATAACCTTATCGAATGATGTATAATGCACTGTACAAAATGTTTCATCGATAAAATCGTTTATACCAGAAGAATTCGGATATGAAAGATGGGTAATAAGACGCCATGACATCCCGTCCGACTTGGGTACAACGCCGATCGGGGATACCTGCAAGTTTGAAATAGGAAGTGTATCGAAAGGCCCAGCAATTCGGCCTAAATAAATTTCTTTGTTGATTTTTTCTATCAATTCTTGCCTGTGGTCAGTGGCCGATAAAAGATTCGGACTTTCCCTGAAGCATCGTGGACCATTATATTTCAGAGGGAATCCGAATGAAAACCCATGAATTAATTCTAATGCAACGTTCTTCAGTGGATATGAATTCAAATAAAAACTTAACCTTTCAGTTTTGATGGGGGAATCCCCTAGCACCCATATATCTTTGGCTTTGTAATCTCTGTGGTGCTTTTCCGGGGAAATTAGGTCGGAACGGTCGCTGGATACCAGCGTAAAATCTGGGCCGAAAGGGCTGATTGTTTGCCGAATATTGATTCTGACTGTTTGCACTTGCATTTACGCCAATAATACACTCATAAAACGGGTGATTACCTGAGCATTTAAAACAAATATGCTTATAATTACAAGGCATCCTATTACATACACCCTTGTAGTTAAAATTATAACACTTATTTAATGTAACATAGGGTGATGAAGCAGTAGAAGGAGTAGCGGGAGAGCTAACATTTGTGTTTACCATGTAAATCAACCATAGTTCTTGATCAACCGTATCCCATTCTTTGCTTGGGTCAGCGGCCATTCTGAGCCTAAATTGCTCGTCGTATTCTTTCCATCCTACACCTTTTATCCGAGCAGCACCTAGGCGGACATTGTTTAAGTATTTTAGTAATCCCTGACATTTTGTTGGATGGACTGATAAATATATGCTCATATACGTGATAAAGGCGTCTGTCCAACGTTCAATTGTTAAAATATTATTATGTGATTTCTCTTTGGTCGAAATGACTCCGTCAATAATAACAAGCGATTTTTCGCCCTTTTGTGAAGTCTTATTTTCAAGCATAGTAGCCATATCAATGTATTCACCATTTTTAATTTTGTTTTTGGTGGTCTCAGCTATATGCAGCCCTAATTTTGCGTGAACACTAGGGATTTGACTTATGTTTATATCATGTACATTGGGAAGAAACTGTGCATTGTTTTGTGATTGTATATTTAAATTTTGATCAAAATTAGAACTACCTTGGATATTTTGAGGAACAAAAACAGGCATGACAGGATCAGGGGTCGCTGTCTGTGTTAAACTAGATGTTGCAGGGACATCAGAATCTCTTCTGTATATTACAGTTGCATCATTAGGTTGAGTTTGGAGCGGAGGGTCGTCGCTTCCTGTAGTCTTCTTTCCTTTCTTTGTAGCCTGGTTACTAGCATAGTTGCTCGAAGATTTTCGTTTGCTTCGTCTCATGTTCATTCAAGGGTGATCTCATTGAAATATAAATATAAGCGAATTGTTTTAAATAATTATTATGGACATGTACTATTTTGCTGAATTTGACGAGTGATTTTATATCAATATTTCAAAAATTGCAATGCCATGCGGTGCTGACATTGACCAACATCTCAATTTTGCTCCCTCAATCCATAGCAATCCATAGCAATCGGGTCGTTATATTAAATCAAAAGTCTGTAAACGATTACAAAACAGCTCTTAAACAACTTTTTGAATGTTTGGCTGTGCGTATTTTCAATTTTTTGCTAAGTTTTTTAGAGAGCAAATTTGGATGTTTACCTTTGTGATGTTTCGGAAAAAAGGGCCGGAATCTGACGTAATACCCACTATATATATACTAAGGGAGATAATCCATTTACACAGGAAACGTGGTTAAAACGAGCAAAACGTACAAAGAACAATAACTCGACGTTTCTCTATAAATTCATCTATTCGAATAACGAATAGATGTGATTATTATATACTTCCAAATATGGAATTACCTTCATACCAGGGCTGAAATAGCCTTATCACCGGTCTGATATGGCTATTTCAGAACGAGACAGGCTGATATGGCCATGTCGGACTTATGTTGATATGGACTGCTAATTTCCGGCTATATTATGTATGCAAAACAGAACATATCTACCGAAGTTGCTGTTAATTTATTTTCTGCATATGCGTATTTCGACAACTTATGTCTCATCAGTGCAGATCAAACCAAAACATTTGGAAGTACATTAACCAAAAAACACATTAAAGCTGATAGAGAACAAATAACCAGAAAAGATCCAAACAGAAAAGCCAAAATTCAGCTAAGGACAGAGCTATGCATGAGGGAGATACTCATTAGTTTTAAACAAAATTTTGTAAAATTTAGATACTGTGTATATAAAAGAAGGCAAAATAGGTTTGGCTATAGGAAAAAAAAACCTTTGATATCGTCTATTTTGCAACAACTGTTCCCAGAGGAACTTGCCTCTAGGGATATTTTATTGACAAACAGCTCGGCGTTTTACTTATTACTAGGCGGACAGCCTCGAGTGGCCCCTGTAAGGGGGAGTTTTGTCGCGAAAGTAGGAGAACACTTCAATGTCGTGTTCTCAGGGGGAAAATATTTCGTTTGTAGGAATTTTAATGCTTAAAAGATTTTATGGTCACGGAGACCTTAAAAAGGGGTTCTAAGACAAAACTATGGCAAGCAAAATTAACCAAGATGTAGAGAAACCTGGTTTTGGTTAGCATAGCCGGGTTTTGCTGTCAGCAAAACTAGGTTTCCTGTCAGGAAACATAGACTTTCCTACTGCAAATACGAGTTTCATGTTGGAAATACATACACAACTCAGCAACAAATGAATTTCTTGGTCTAAACCAAAGCTTCTTCCTGCAAAGATGGGCTTCCTCACCGAAACCGGGTTTCTCTCCTGGGAAACCTGGTTTTGCTAGAGTTTTCTGAACTAAACTCTACTTTTCTGTTGCAAATAGTAGCTTTCCTTTATAATTACACAAAAGCTGAGGATCCAATGAAATTTTGAAGCTAAACACAGGTTTCCTTTCAGAAATGTCTGTTTTAATCGCCGATTTGATTTTCTATTAACAAAATACATAATAGGCTGATTACTGACTTTGATTGGTCAATTATCCTCAATGAATAAGTAAGCTTTATTTTCAATGGTTTAAATATTTTTTTCTTGTTACTTTCATTTTGGATATTTTGAATAAAAAAGCTTGTAATTGCATTTGCTAGATATTAATAGAGTTTGCCGATTTTTATTTCACATGTTGCCGTGTTGAGGGTCATTATATTTGCCGTGTTTGTTGAAAACCGAGAAAGGAGGCTCCAGAGATCAATTACCACAAACAAATAAATATCATGATATATAAAAAATTGTATGTCGTTCATGAAATTTATATATATCCTGAAATACGAAACATACTTCTTCGGAGGAATATGATGAACTAAATAAAACAAATGTTTTGTTAATATTCAAAGTTTCAGTTTAAACCATAGAATAGAAATATACTTTTCAAAGCCCGCCTATGCTAAAATTCATGATATATGTAAATCACAATATATAAGAGTCATTTGAAAAGATGTCATAAGTTAAAATTTTTAAAAAAATGAATAATTAGCCTTGGTCATTTACAAAGCTATTCACAGACGTTCCGTGTTCATTTTAAAGTGTAAGGTGACGTAAAAAAAAATCGCCATTTTTAACGCCAAACAGACCACAATTTAACAGGCCGACAGGTATCTGGCAGTTGAGATGCTGATATATAATATGTAGCAATAAAATTTCATGGGGCTTTCGGCTAATTTTAAGTAAAGGAGAAAAGACGTTAACTGCCCATTGTGTGAGAGAAAGAACAAATCGAGGCCACAGTGCCGAGATCAGTTCTTTTTCTCACATAATGGGCAGTTTGAGGCTTTTCTCCTACTTGAAACATGATTTTCACTGTTCAAATAATAGACAGATCGGTGTAAGCCAAAGATCAGTATAACTGATTGGTCAAGTAAACGAAGTATATACAAGAATAAGTTTACATGCAGATTCAAGTTCAATTGTTTAAATTATGAACATTTTTAGTGAGTATTTATGGCGCCATTTCCAAATAGGGTAGTTTTACTGAACGCTATGATTCGCGTGACACTCATGGCGTTTTATTGACATCGTTGATATGGGAAAAATACTTCAAATTTCAATGTATATAGTGGTATTTTTTTGGATATTTGGAGGACACCGAAACTGCCAGCCGATCAGCTAAAAAGATGGCTTCCATAGTTAACTTAAATAATTAATGGATATGAACGATCAACAAGCAAGAAATTGTGTGTTCTACCGTCTCAGACATAAAGGACTCATTATGTGCAAGTGTAAATTAAACCTCAGAGGAAGATATATCCGGACATCAATAATTTACTAGGAATATTTGTCCACTTGGGTAGGTTATCCTTGGAAATAAGTGTAAATACAGATTTATTTGAAATTGAAGTTCTAAACACTCTGATTGATTGTATTACCAGTATTGTGGTGTTGGATTTATTCCTGTGTTAAACAACGACAGTAGAATACCGAAGGAACAAGGGAAGCGAAGACCACAAAAATCGAAATTCGAAGACATGGCAAAAACGGCAACAGAGAAAAACAAAGAAAAAAAACAAGGACGTGAGACAGCTACAAGCATGGAAATAAAAAGACGAAATTGAAAACTAAGGCACTCATAGTGTGAACTCTCATGAAAACCGGGAGTGACATCAGGTGCTCCTGCTCCACTAGCGACACCCGTCACACAATCAGTGAGGTATATATTGTTTTGAAAGTCTAATTTGAGGCTGATTGGAATTGCCATTTTCTAACCCTTAGACAAAACCAATAAAAATCCAAGGTACGTGTTACTTCTCTAACCCTCAAACAGTACCAAGATAAAAATTTGAAAAGCACTTGTAAGTCTCTTGAGTATTCAAACATTTACCAGGACAAACCAGTAGCACGAACATCAGCCAACGAAGACAAAACTAAAATGTTACAGTATGAAATACAAGACAACACAAAAAATAAAACCACTGACAGTGTGAACTCCCATAAAAACCGGGAGTGACATCAGTACTCCGGAAGGGAAGCATGTCCTGCTCCGCTAGCGGCACCCGTCACACTATCAGTGAGTCAATCCAATTGATTGAATTTGTGATAATACGTATGTGTTAGATTTATATTTTTGATTTGAAATCAATAAAATCAAGTTATGATAAATAATCATGAGATATCAAGGATATATTTTCATATAAGAGAAACATGCAACTACAAGTTTGTGTCTGTTGTTTTGATGTGGTTTGTCGATTTCTTTCTCATTTTCATTGAAAATAGATTGTGCTTATTGCAATTCTTCAATTCTTAATTTCTTCAAATGTGAAATGGGGTTATTCGTTGGCGGATCCAGGGGTGGGTCTGGCGGTTGGAACCTCCCCCCTTTACTAAGAAAAATCGTGTGCAGAATTTAGGTAAAGCTTAACAAAAATGGCAAAAGAAAAAAATCGACCGGAACTAACTTTTTCTGGAACCCCACGAGAACTGACCTATCCACCTGTGTTATTTTTGTACACGAGACGGCTTCAAACAATAGGAAAAGCATTTATAAAAAGTCAGTCTACGTCTTGAACTAAACTTCACCATCCTGACAATCACTACCCTTTCTATGAGAAATTTGCGCACCCACCCCCACCTAAAAGTGAAAAAAGAACTGTCCAATATTTTAATATGGACAGGTGTCTAAACTTATTGAACTGATCCAATAAACTTAATGGACTCCTACTCTTATGCACTGTCCATTAACTATACTAGTATATTGTATTAAAAGAGCAAAGGATTACGTCATAATCATGTTTTAATTCGTTAAATAAGCGCCTTAATAAATATCCGCCGCTCTACTATACCGCACTTTATAAAAACCTCCGAAAAGGGATATGATGTAGTAATATTTCCTTAAAGTTTAACTGCTTTGACAATTTTTAAAAGATCTAGTTTAAACTGCAGACTTAATATTTAACGTTTCAAACTTTATCCATGCTTCTCTATTTTCAATAAAAGCAGGTACATTGACGATATCCTTACTATTGACAATCCCCAGTTTTTAGTTTATGTCGACATGATTTATTCACAACAACTGAAACTTAATAAGGCAAACAATGATTCTAAATACTGTCCTTTTCTGGATCTAAGTATCATCATTGACTCTGGTAAAATAAAAACTAAAATTTATGATAAAAGGGATGATTTTGATTTTACTATTACTAATTTCCCCTTTCTTGACGGCGACGTTCCCCTAGCTCCATCCTACGGGGTGTATATAGCTCAACTTGTACGATTCGCTCGTATTTGTTCTACCCTTGACGATTTTATTGACCGTAACCTTACTCTCACATCAAACTTTTACAACAAGGTTACAGATTTCATAAATTATTAAATACTTTGAGAAGTTTTACAGAAGATATGAACATTTAATTTCTAGATATGACGTGACTCGCAGACAGCTAATTATATATAATTACAAAGGACATTTCTCATCCTCGATTTTATGGAAATGTTCTTAAAAATGTAAGAAACTGATAAGTAATTCAGAAAAACTGGGACGCAACTTACTTTCTTTACGTAATAGTGGATATCGACGACATATTCTGAACAAATACGTTAAATTGGCTTTGGATTCCAGCGACCTAAGACTTAACATTTATACTGGCCTCTCACTGATACTGCCGATGTCTACTGAAATAGATGACGACTCTTTACCAAAGCCTTCTGGGAGTTTTGAGTTTTGATTTTTCTTCCGTAGTGCGACAGTGTTTTACCAACAGACTAGGTTCCTTGAGCTAGCCGGCAGTTTAGCGACGAGCACTCTTTGACCCATCTTTCTAAATTACGTTTTGTCATATGCTCTTCTTTTCCAAGTAAAGATAGTGGTCATTGAGTTAGTAGTCTACCCAAGTCTACCTGTATTGGGTTTTATTCGCATGTTTATTATACTATAGGGAAACGGGATAGAGAAAGGGGAGGTTTGGGTACCCATAAACCGGTTTAACCCTACCACTGGCTTTTGCTGGTGCCGGTACCGAGTCCGGCTATCCCGTGTTCCTGTCGTTATTTATGTTTGTCTCTTGTTTTCATTATTGTTTTTCTAGTGCAGTTCGCTTGTGAATTGTGGCATGTGATTGTAGTTCCCGGTCATTGATGGTGTCTACTGTTATCTTACTTTTGTAAGATTTATGAATATTGCCACATATAAAACTCATTCAAAACAGGGACAATATATACAATTTATATGTAATGTATAGTGCCTTTTTAAATGGATAAAATATTTTTCAAAAAGAAGAATTGTTTTTGTCATTTTTTAAGATTGATTTGGACTGCAGAATACTGACATAGAAAGATTAACAGTCCTGTTCAAAAATTTGTACAAGGTTTGGTTTTTTTTTCAAAATTATGGAGTAATAATTGATAGAAATAACTAAATACCGAAGTTACTGTGAATTTATTTTCTGCATATGCGCATTTCGACAACTTATGTCTCTTCAGTGCAGATAAAATCTAACCTCAAAGATGTGAAAAACTGAGAGAGAACAAATAACAAATAGAAGCGTTGCAAGATATACACATCGATTTGGATGTGCTTAATAAATAAATTCTTAAAGATCCATAAGATCCCGTTCATTCCTGTATTTTAACCAGCAGATATAGTTAAATTTAAATTTTCAAATGTGAGACTTGCAGAGCTTATTAAAAGTTTAAAATTTAACTATCGAGAATAGATAAAATATGATAATAATCGGGATAAGTGGTAAAATCTTTTTCTCTGATGGTAAATAAATAACAAAATACAGAAGTTACTTGATAAACACAGACAATTGTATTCCGTATACATTTGGTTTAAAATAGCATGGGGTTTTAAATATGAAATTTTTTCTAACCGATCAACCAATTTAAACATGAAATAGACATAACTTTGATATATGTATAAAGACTGTACTTTATTTATGTGAATGCTCTCTATAAAGACACCTCTGGTGTTGTCTAAAAAGAATTCTTTTGTATTTTAAAGGATTCAAATATTTAGTTAAATTTCTTGTGCTGTTTCTATATATCAGTAGATTCTACCAACGTTCTAAAACGTGGTTGAACCATAGATTTTTATTATAAATCTATGGTTGAACCATGCAAGCTAAGGACATGGTCAAAACTTACTGAAACTTAAATTACCAAGTAAAACGGAGATTGTAATTGACGGAAAGTATTGAACTTATATTTCATCTAAAATGTATAAACATGATGAAATGTCAGTCTAAATCTCATAAGCAGATTGTATCGATTATTGGATACTTTGGCTGTTAATACACCGTGTAACATTGACCATTTACGAAACCTTTATTTCGTTGTTTTCCATGCTTATTCTGTATATTTCGTATCTCTTAAGCAGACAGGACAGACCGCATTTTTTTGTGAATACACCGTATATGTTCTATACGTGATACGCATATAAATTTCATCCCACGCCCTACAATAACTTTTTTTCATGCTTCTCTTTACATGTAATTATGAATGCAAATTAGAAAAAAAAACTTTACTTGCAACAAAACATGTGATTCTCATCATCATTTACAGAGAGATTGAAATTTATTTTCGAGTTTTTGTTAATTGATTTAAATTACTAAAACACTCACTATTTCTTCCAAAAATATCTCCCGTTCATTGATGTTTTTGTCGGTGTAAACAACTCTTTTATTAACGTTGTGTGTGAAAAGACATCTCTAATAATTCAGATCAAAAGTTAGCTAAAAAGTTCATTAATGAAATTTCATAAGTGAACATTCTTTTCTTTATATATATTTAAATATATTAAATATTGCTGTTATATGGTCAGTACATTATGCAGTTGCTATGGATGATTTGATTTGGAATCTAAGTATCAAGGAATTTTACGGAACCTTGAAGTTTTGTCTTAGTTCTTTGAAGATACTATTTTCCTACGCTCAGATATTAAAGAAATTCATGTTATATTTACATGTAAGCATACCCACATGCAGCGACTTCCTCCCTACCTAGAAAAAAAAACCATTTGTTTACTATTAAATATGAGTCTCAGATGGTTTTTTTTTCTAGGACAGGAACAAGTCCTGTGTCATACCTGACATTAATATTTTTTTTAAATCAGTTTCCATACTAGTATATTATTGATAATTTCAAAGAAGACCCAGAGGGAAATTGTTTGTAAAGAACAAACAGAGAAGTAAGGCAGAAGCAAAACTTATCATTCTCGGGACAAGGTTCATTTTTTTCTGTATTGTACATGCCTTGTAGGGGGAGTACATTTTAAAAAATCATTATAACACGCTGATGTTAGTGACATTGAATCAGTTGTTTGAAGTTAAATTTCAGGCTAACTATTGCTTCACATTTCCCTTTAAATTTGTTCTTACATATCGCATTTTTTCTGCTTGCTAACATATTGTTACTTGCTGAAGTACTTCTTTATCTTGACAAAAGCAGATTTTTTATATAACTTGTCACATCGAAGTAGCTGCATATGATAAATATTCCATGTGTCTGTTAAATTGGCTCTTGATTCCAGTTATGTGATGATTTTACAATACCGATGCCTCTGCCGGTTGACTGTTAGTCCCCGAAAGTATTCACCAACGCAGTGGTCAGTACTTCGGTGCTGACCCGAAAACCGATTATATTGAAACTTGCAATATCTAAATTTTGCTAAAATTTTGTTTAAAAACTAAGTATCTCTCTCATGCAAAGCTCTGTCCTCAGCTGAATTTTCGCTTTTCTATTTAGATTCTTATGGTAATTTGATCTCTATCAGCTTTAATATTTTTTTCGGTTAATGGACTTCAAAGTGTTTTAGTATGATTTACACTGATGAGACATTAGTTGTCGAAATGCGCATATGCCGAAAATAAATTAACAGTAACTTCGGTATATTGTTATTTACACACATACTGGCTTCTTACTAATACTGCCGATGTTAACTGAAAGACATGACTACTCTTTAACCCCTCGGGAAGTTATGAGTTTGAGTTCTTTCGTATTGCGACATTGTTTTACCAGAAGACTACGTTCACTGAGCTAGCCGACAGTTTAGGGACAAGCACTCTTTGAGCCATCTGTCTGAATTACATTTTGTCACATTCTTTGTTTTCAATTGTGGTCATAGAGTTACTAGTCTATCTGTATTTGGTTTTATTAGTATGTTTATTATACCATTGGGAAATGGGATAGAGAAAGGGGGGTTGTGGGTACCCATAAACCGGTGAAACCCTACCACTAGCTTTTGCTAGTGCCGGTACCAAGTCCGGCTATCCCGAGTTCCTATCTTTATTTATATTTGTCCCTATTCTGTCGGTCCCCTTGTGGATTGCGGCATAAGATTGAAATTTTCGGCTACCATTGGAGATGTTTACTAATACCTTGACCTTGTAATGACTAAATTTAAATTAAACGAATGAGCAGATAAGACATAAGTCTGAACATAGTCTCAGGGTTCAGTCATAAGCAATCATTATGATTCTTTGATGAAACAAGCCACACTTTACAGAATACCGTGACTTTTTTGTCAGTGATTACGAAACCAAGTTTTAAGACATAAAATCTAATAACTTTTTTGAATTTTTGACGAAGAAAGATATACGCATAACATTATGAATAGAGTTTATAAACCACAAGGACTGTTCAAAAACATAAAAACGTACTTCTCGATATCATTTGTATTAAATTTTAACCCAGGATTAAGGAACATTACATACTTGTAATTTGAACGCTGGAATGAGGTACACCTTTTACAAAAGAAAAAGCTGGTATATTCTATTCTCATTTATGATCAAATCTGGAAATCTGTTATCAGGAATGTGGTCGGAGGCTTTTTGTTTGTCATGAACTTGTATAGATGGTTTTCGTCATGTAAGCAGTGCATGTTTGGTGTCGGGGGGAAAACAAATGGATTCCGTATCCATCAGGTCCAGTGCTTCCATATCTATTATAAAAACATTTAGAGCTAAGAAGATTGATACACAATTTAACTGTATAGATAAACGATTCTTAATCAGATAAACGTGCAGGTCTATAGGCTAACTAAACAAATTACCAGAGAAAAGTAAACTTATACCTGCTCTGTATGTAAACAGCTGGGAGATTTCTATGACCACTTGTTGTTAACACCATACATAAGAGCTATTTTAGCTACTGTTTATCTGTATTTTGGCAGAAAACAATGTTTTCACAGAACATATTACATGTAATAAGACAGATAGTTTTAAGCATATCATTTTTTTCTTTGCTGCCTTCATTTCCCAGTGCTCCATAATTGATAAAGCTCGTTCTTAAATCTACCTTGATGGATTTTCATAATTTGTTTATTTTTATTAGTTTTTTTTTTATATTTATTTGATATTTAATCAATAAAAAAACTGAGTTGGCACTTTTATACAACTGCAAACTATTTGAAGCGCACATTCTATGTGAGAATGTTTGTATTTGCGTATCAAGCTACCAAATAAATAAATACCGAAGTTACTGTGATAATTTAGTTTCTGCATATGCGCATTTAGACAACTTATGTCTCTTCAGTGCAGATAAAATCTACACATTTGGAAGACCATAAATCCAAAATGTTTAAAAACAGATAGAGAACAAACAACCAATATGATCTAAATGTAAGGCCAAAATCAGCTAAGGACAGAGCTTGCATGAGGGAAATACTCCATAGTTTTCAACAAATTTACAAAAAATTAGATATTGTAAGGTTCCAAATGGAATCGGCTTAATTGTTTTGTAAAAATTAAACTATTTCTCTGGCCATCTCTATAAATATTGCCCACATCTCCCGATTTTGCTTGCCAAGTTTTCTTACAATCAACCCTGCTATCGTTTATATATTGTATTGTCTATTGGTCCCTTTGTCAGGCAACGGATGACAGTGTTTGTAAGAGTACTTTGCCCGATATGTTATTATTGACGACCCCTCATCCATGAGAAAATGGATACATGGATGTAGCGTTGTTCAGCATTTAGCAAGTAAAATTCGCTCAAACCGGTGCTAGGGGCTTGTACTTACTATGCGGTAGGAGTTTTTTCTCCTTGTTGAAGACTTCATGGTGACATCGAGATGAAGAACAACAATGAAAGCGTTGTTCAATTTGCTTAATCTTACCATGCATTTATAGGGATTTTGTCCGATGCACATTTACTCCATATCCCCTTTTTGTTTATTTCGGGTCAGCACCGAAGTACTGACTACAGGTTGGTGAATACCCTCGGGGACTAACAGTCCACCAGCAGAGGCATCGACAAAGTGGTTAGAAATAACTAAATACAGAAGTTACTGGGAAATTCATTTCTGCATATGCGCATTTCGACAACTTATGTATCCTCATTGCAGGTAAAATCTAAACGTTTCGAAGACCATAAACCCAAAATGTTTAAAAACTGATAGAGAACAAATAACCAATATGATCTAAATGTAAAGCCAAAATTGGCTAAGGACAGAGCTTTGCATGAGAGAGATACTCCTTCTTTTTCAACAAATTTACAAAAATCTAGATATTGTAAGGTTCAAAATACAATCGGCTTCCGGGTCAGCACCGAAGTACTGACTACTGGGCTAGTGAATATCCTCGGGGACTAACAGTCCACCAGCAGAGGCATCGACCCAGTGGTTACAAATAACTAAATATCGAAGTTATACATATGCAAAACGTTAAAACGGACAGCTGAATATGTATAAACTAGTCCAGTTTTTGAATGCTGACAATGCTAAAGGGGTATTCTTGGCAGTCTTTATGCTTGAAAAAACACATGAGTATGACGACGTAAATAGGCATCATATCCAAATTAAGATGTTATAAAAATATTTCAAGAATATTAATAATCTCAATTAGATAAATCATATCTTAATTATTAGCTATTATTTGGTTAACATTTGATGCATTATAATGATAATGTACTCTATAAAACTCAAAATGAAATCATATTACCTACACTGTACCACTTCTGTTAAGTCGATGGGTCTGGTGATGAAATAGGGTCTTTCAATGAAAATGTATCTCTTTTTCTTCTTCAAATGTAACTTAAACTTATAGATTTGTATTATTGTTTTAATTTGAATATTATACTGTAGATGTCATTTATTTGCAATTTGTTTTACCTCACGTTATCATACAACGTTTTGCCGTCTGATCGTCATTCTTGGATTACATTTGTGGACAGCTTTTGTAAGAGTACTTTGCCAGATATTTTATGGTTGTTGACGGTTCTACATCCATGTGAAAAAGACTCATGGATGTAGCGTTGTTCGACATCCATCAAGTGTTTTCCGTCAGCCGGTGCTGGAGCCATCTTACTATGAGGTATGACTGGTTGGTCATTGTTTGAAGGCCTCATGGTGACTTGAATATAAAAATAACAACAATAAAAGCGTTGTTCCATTTGCTTAATCCTATCATGATGGTACATTCGCTACATATCCCAATTTTGGGGCAACACTGACAGGCGGAAATCAATCAGAACATTATCATAGTAGAAATAGTGAATGGCACTCTTGAAAAATCATTTTTACTGTTATAAAATTTATTGCATTTACTCCATTGTAGCCATTAGATGCTCATGTATACATGCACAGCTTTAGTCAGTACCATTCAGACAGTTAAAATAAGATATAAACAACAGGTGGAAATACACTATCGTTTACAGACCTAATATTCGTATATGTTGAAAAAAAGACATGAAAAGCTTCATAGAAATCACAGTTATTATAAGTTCGATTCACATAACAAGTCTTGCGTTCTACAGTTTCAAATTTCCTTTCCTTTAGATTTGCGTATTTTATTATTCGTCAGCTAAATGGGTAGTTCGGTGCCATTAATTCGAATATTTTACTTTAAGAAAATTTAAGTTACTGTGCAGAGTGGTGGGTGGTTGCAAAAACAATACTATGATTTATTGTAAACATTTCAAATTATAGATATTGGAATTTCATGAAATTTATTTCATCTGCATGTTATTACAGATAAAATGCATTTTGAGATAAGAAGATATTGCATACATTTCATAGTGGTAAAATAAATATAGTTTAATGTAAGAGTACTTTGCACTCAGAATACTGCTGATCATTATGCACTTGGCAATAAATGTCTTACCAAACGGTTTCAACTTTAAACAATATTGCCTTATATGTAAGTTACAACATTATGAAAATTTAACCTCCAATTCAAACGAAAGCAACATTATTTTGTCGACACACAAAGCAAGAATATACGAGAGTAAGTTCGAAGAAGCCCACTCTAGCTCTTTTATATCACTTTTAATTGCAAACGTGATGGTTTTTGTTAAACAATTTTAATTAAGGGATTTATTGATTTTCACATGACCCGGAAATTAAAGAGAACACTGATTTACCTTCAGCAACATCCCATGGTGTCCATGAAGCCGTTGACATCTCAATAGTTAACTTTGTGTCTAATGAGTTTGATGTTGTTCCTAATATTTTAAGCATTTCCCTGTAAATGATCTTGCACAGATTTTGTCAAAAAGACGACCGTATTACTGTTTTGAAAACTTCGATCTATGCCAGGTTTACAGTTTAACCAATGTTATTATTGTCGTGTGTCTTAACAATAAGGTAAGAATGAGAACAGTGTATCAGTAACCCAATGGTTGAGAACGCTACTGATATAGATCGCATTAACGACCACTGAGCTATCAAACTGCAGTGCTTCGTATCGTGGAGCAAATGTAATGTTTCAGAGCACAAGATAATTGTATGGATTCAGACTCGTTTTATGTACATTTCTGGTTTCTATTTTTCTTTTTTATTTTGTTAAATCCATATTGTTTCTGTTGTCTTCATCTCGACTACGCCTCGGGGTTTATAGTCCATAAAACTTGGCAAATCATTTTTAACCTATACTTAATTCCTTAAACTTTAAAACATCAGGTCTACAAATATATTTGTCCTTTTTTTTTGAAAGGCTTTTTTTAAATAAAGATGACAAACACCCAAATCCTTTATTTCATCCTCCGTTGCACAGTTGATATTTTGTCACTAAAAAATCTTCGCTTTGGTGATTTTCTGCATGTCATCTATCCAACAGAACTAGGAATGTATGATACTAAGGACACTTCCCACATTGCCTACATTTCTTGAGATTCATCTAGCTATTGACAACACAGATAGACTACAAACCAAGTTTTCAGATAAACATGATGACTATTTTACGAAAAGATATGGAGTAAATGAACACGAGACCATAACACATATGTTAACTCCAACTGCAATCAATTTTAATGTGCTGTATGGCCATTTCGGGAGTTAATTCCTAATCAGCAGCACTAGAACCCAAACATTGGAAATCCACCATTTAAAAAAAATACTAAAAGTTGCATAAACTACCACTTTTCCAAGTGTATCTTCTCTTTTCTTAGATGCTACATTCAAACAGCGATAGAAATTTGAGGTTATAACAACTCTCAACTCATCTGCTACTCAAGGCCCAATGCATTGACTTCCTTGTATGAGCTATGTTGCTTACGACTAGGCTACTTTAACAAAGATATGTAACCGAAAACTTGAAGTATCATTGCCGATGTTTACTGTTGACATCACGATGTGAAGTCGCTATTGAATATCAGATTAAAGCAGATCCTTCTTTTTAAACATTTCAGTTTGATTTGTCCTCTACTTAACTTGGAACAAAAACGTGAGATGTTTACTCTACCGGTTCACCTGATCTTAGCCATGGATTTTAATTGAGTTCGTGTTGTTCATCTGTTTTGCTTTACGTATATGATGTCTTTGTATTCTCACTTTCTTTCATAATTACACGGCTAATGAGCTGGCTACATAATTTTAAGACTTGCGTTGATTCTTATTTTTTGTTGTTGTTTTACATTTATTGAAAAAAAAATTCCAGTTATAGATTAGGTCGTGAACATATACGCGCTATAAAGCAATATAGGATAGGATATGGGAAAGAAAATCTTTGATATCCCCTATAATCAGATTTGAAATATAATGTTGAACCGCAACTGTTTCCAGAGGTACTTACTTTTGGGGATATTTTATTTACATAGAGCTTGACATTTTACCTATTACGGAGCAAACAGCGTATACAGAGACAACTTCAAGGAGGGGTTTACATCGAATGTCAGTGGTCTTCTCATGCTGAAAGAATTTAGATTTTTGTGATAAAGGATAATAAGGTTTGTTAGATCTTCAGGCCGCTAAAGGCAATACAAAGTTGATTGTCATAAATATTCGATATAACCCCTTATCGACCTACCATCATCACAAAAGACATGAATATTCACAAACAATTAACTTTGCAAATGGAATAAGATAAAATGTCCCATTCAGTAGTGCGTATAAAAAATTAGCCCGACGAATCTGCCAACAAACCAATCAGTACAGCGATAAAAGAACTACTGTAATTGTACCATTTACCTTCCAATGTTTCGACTGCAGACTTTGCTAGATGAGCATTACGCACCTTTGTAACAGCCCACTGCTTTGATGACTTTACAATGAAATTCGAAGCAGAAGACGCATTAACCAAATATTAAAGTTTGATTTCTGTATCAAAATTTTGATGAAAACTAAGGAGTGTCTCCCTCTCGCATAGCTCAGTCCTCACCTGACTTTGGCTTAACTGTTTTGATCCTATCGACAATTTGTTCTCTATCATCTTTTGCACATATTTTGGTATATGGATTTCCAAGTGTTTTGATTTTACCTCCACTGAAAAGATATAAGTTGTGAAAATGCGCATATGTAGAAAGTAAATTAACAGTCACCTCGGTATTTTGTTGTTCAAATTTTCAAACCTGACGATAAAACAAAATACTGAGTTCTTATTCAGTTCTACAGATGGGAAATTCGACTACTACTGTTCCTTCTGTACTGTTAAAATAAAAAAGAATTGAAATTAAGATGTTTACAAATTGCAGGAAAAACACAGTTAGATTGCTAACTAGATATGCAGTTGCAGAACCATCATGGTGTCGACCCATCATGATCTCTTGTTTGCTGAGAAAAATCTTATTTGCTTTCATCATCTGTCTAGAAAGCAACTATCATTAAAGCAGGACAGTGATGAAATTTAGACGTTTTTTTATGAAGAGTTTCAATTTTTCCCGACATGCAAAATTCTCATTGTAGTCTAGCTCTGAGCTCAAGTGTCAAGGGTTTATGTACAGGATTATCGAAGAAACTTCTGGACAAAGTTTTTGGATGTAAAATAAGAAGAAGAACAATAGGGGTGAATTTGCAGTAGCTTATGTCACCAATGGAAATCAATTCGTCGGTCGCATCCTATTGGCAGCTTCAAACCCGACAAAGAAATTTTCATTGAAATCGGTCAAAGTTGACATTTTCTATGTACTTCTTTCATTTTTTCCTACATACATGTGCAAATTCTAATGGCCATCAAAGTATGAGGGATACAATTTATTCCTTTCCAAGGCATCAGAATTATTTGACGTTAAATAATAAGAAACAATAATAAAGAAACTAGAAGAAGAACAACATGTTTCCCGACTTTGCTTGAAATGAATGAAAAATAAAAGTTCTACACGAATGTGGTGACAAATATTGAATGGGTGTCTACGATATTTGTGTTAGGTTTCAGGGATGCATATGATAAGGCAGATCTAGCCATATTCATGCGAGAAGATTGCTGTTTTGTCTGTATTTCCAATGATAATTAGGAAAAACATTTGTAGATTCTAGATTTTTGAGGGCTGGGATCAGCGAGAGCCTTGGGAATGCTTGGCTAGATCTTTGCTGAAATGGGCGAGGGCTGGCGCAGTCGACCTTTTCCATTGTAGTAATTCTTCAGGCAGATGGCACGGCACCATCTTCACCCGGGAGCTATGACTGATAGGATCTGACCAAGAGGAGGGTATCACGATGCTTCTTCTTCTTGGCAATTTCAAGTCGCTTGGCGATCAGCGGGAACACTAGGGTGTTCGTAGTACTCAGGCAAGCGAGGAATCCAAGGGGAGGGACTCCGCGGCACCAACGCCGGTCAAAGCCGATCCCATGGTGCCAGTGGTAAGTAATAGACTTCTGATGGAGGCAGCAGCTTGGATAATGGAGACTACCTTATTCAGTCGCTTTTAGATGCGAAGCATGCGGGCATATTTCTAGACCTCGGAATCCAGGAAATCCTCGAGTCTGGCATCTTCTTCGTCCTTCATTTATCTAAGGGGGCTCTAAAGAAGCATGCCAAGGAGGGGGCGTTCTTGAAGGGACTATTGGGGCCTAGGATCAATCCGGAGCCGTCGTAGAGCTTACCATCGCGCTTTAGATATAAGCCGTCACCCTGGACGATTTTCAGCAGTCGGGCTTGAGAGAGATATAAGCCCTTACCGTGAGGCTTCACACAGCAGACCTTGCCACCCTTCTTGAGGTATAATCCAAACCCCAAGGCATACTTGACGGCGACGCTACCTAAACCGCTCAATGCACCAAATCCCAAGGCTGGAAGGACGGTCTTGTCTACCATGGGGAGGGCTCTCGTCGCCAGGTCGGCGAGCATCAAGAGGAATCCATCCTCTTTCTGCATATTTTGCTTCAGCTGGGTGGTGCTCATCTCCAAGATCATACCTCTTTCACCGGCACGCTTGAGCTTATTGATATTCTGGATCTGCCGATTCATGAGCAGCAACGTATCATTGCCTTAGAGATTCTCGTGCGAGAGGCGGATGCTTACGGGGCATGGCTTACGACTGGCTGCGAGTCTGAGCTTATTCGTGTGGCTTGAGCTCAGTTCAGATCATCTCGGGATACGTCATTTATTTATATCTCGCGAAGGTGGAAGCGCATGGTCAAGTGCTCGCCGCGGAGATCGATGGACAGACCGTCCTGATCGGTGATGCGTCACGGTCACCGGATGGTAGATCAGATTCTTGAGGTTCTGGACGATCTTCATGCCAGGGAAACGTTTGAGAAAAAGCTATAGACCACGGACTGCTGCACGCCGTCGACGTAGCTTCCACTGATGATATCGCTATACACCAGGATGCTATTGACGTTGATGATATTCACGATGCTCTCGCTCTCGAACTATCCATTGGTCTTGGCATCGTAGATATTGGTCTCATCGTTGAAACCCAGGACGGTCCAGATGCTAATGGGGACGTCGAAATTTACTTGGTAGTGCTCTCGCAGGATGAGGACTGCTCTCAGAGTTGCTCGGCCCCAATTATGATCTTGCCGCTGTGGCCATTTGTAGGCATACGCCTCTGGATCTCGGCATTGATATCATCGATATCGTAGGATCTGACCTTCAGGCGATGGAGAACCAGCGCTTGCCATCGTCGAGGAGTATGAGAAAACGCGACTTCTCTTTTGAATATTGGGGAAGGAGTAGTAGGTCTCCAGGTTGACCAGGGCCATCTCGTAGCTCTTGACGGGGTCCAGACGGATTGGTTGATTGAATCGTGTGGAGATCCGACCGACCCGTCCGAAGATGACCAGGGAGAATCCACACTCAGGGGCCGTATTCTTGACGATCTGCTGAAGCTTGGTCATTTATATATGGCTCAGTAGACGACGCTCATCTTTCGACCATCTGATTCGAATTGGAGGATACGATCGGAGATGACCAAGGCGTAGGCTTGGTTATTGGTGGCGACGTTGCGAATTTTGCCTTGATATAGACGTCGATCTTCGAGTCCTTGAGGCGCTCACTTTGCTTGGATACGTCGAATACGAAGAGGGGATGGAGATCAGTAAAGTCGGGGTGGGGGATGCCAGGATTGCTCACCAGGTGATCCATATTGAAGAATTTCAAGCGGAAATCAGCGGCCTCATTACAGAGCCTGGAGACCTTCTGATTCGTGAAGGCGGCATTATAATCCGCGGCGGGATATTGCTGGAAATTCAAATTGACCCAGATATCATTCACGCGGCAGTGGTCGAAGATGGTGGGTTTGGCTTCTTGATCGTTCCTTTTATCGGTCTGGAAGGCGACGATCACCCATCAAGGTCTTTCAGAGATGGTTCTGGTGGAGAGGCGCCAGGTGAATTTATGGCTTTCGGGAACGACGATCGAATCACACTGCCTCATGCAGAAGCCGATATCTAGCTTCACCTTGCTCTCGATGGTCTTATAGAGCCGCAGCTTCTGCTCGTTGGAGGGCATCACGTGGGGATGATTGCTGAGGATAATCTTGCCGGCTTCGTTGATATTGGAAATGGCTTCATTATCCGATGCGCCGACGAGAGTGAGCTCATGCTTGAATCCGTAGACCAGCTTTTCGTAGCCCTGGGCAAAGCCGAAGATATGCTTCAAGGGGATGGAGAAGGATCCCTTATTGGCAGGCGTGGCGATGAGGTAGGTCTTCAGTCTTCTGGAGCCTTCCCTCCAGCAAGCGGTAGCTCTGGGATGGATGGAGGAAGAGATCCTGCTGTCTTCTGAGGCCTTCTTCCAGCAAGCGGTAGCTCTGGGATGGATGGAGGAAGAGATCCTGCGACTCGATGCTGAGGCAGATCTCGGTGCTGGAGCTATTCAGCTGCATCCCGGTGATGTGATGATATTCGTTGAATTCGTTGTCCTGGATGCTTTCGTCGCAGACTAGGTCTTCATGGAGATTCATCATCTCGGCCATTTATTTATAGGTATGCACGCGTGCGATGCCTGCCCCTGCGATGAGGTTATGGATATTCCCCTCGTGCTTCGTTAGGATGGCTGCGACTTTCGTTCGGAGCTTGGGCTTGGGCTTTGGCTTGGGCTTGGAAGGGTTCTTACCAGCTTTGGTAGAGCTTTTTTCGACTCCCTTTTTGGCTGCATTGGTGGCGGCGGTGGCAGCCTTCTTCCCCAGGGTCCTGGCGGTGGCAGAAGTGAAGACTCGCCCGAGCAGATTCTTCACGGTATCAAATATTTCCCGCCCCAACTGCATATTTGCGGCGATATTCGTGATTCGTGACTACCATAGTTTATTTAAGGATATTGCGATGAAGGCGCTTATACCTGGCATTATCGAAAAACTTTCCACTTCGGAGTGCGTCGAGGATGGCTACGATCTCATTACGGACGCCGGTATTCCCAGCTTTGAAAGCATCGGCGAATAAATCTAAGCGCTCAGTCAGCTGCGTCGGGTCTGAGGGAAGGAAGAGCATCCCACTCCCTTGCTTATCCTCATCATAGATATGGGATACGATGGCCTTCCACCTGAAGCTGCTGTTGGCCTTGGGGTCTTGGATAATGCGCTATTATTCTGGTAGATCGCTTTAGTCTTCTTCAGGATATCGCTGTGAGCCTCCAGATCGTCCATATCGAAATCTTCGGGCCTCTTCATCACCATGAGCTCCCATAGCCCAGGCGTCCCCTTATATCGCCGGCCATTGACTAGGAGATCGACGCCGTCGAAAGTGACCGGAGCATTCCGATGAAAATTCCTCCGTTCTCCGATCTCAGATCAAAGGCATGATCCGCCTGATTGGCCATACTCATCTGAAGATAGTGCTGCGCCCGGGCCCTAGGATGGTGCCGGGATCATATTCGATAGAAAGTGGGTCTGCAAATCTGGAGGAGGGGGCAAGGCAGGGATTGGGGGTGGGGCTGCATATTCTTTGTGATTTCCAAGGCGGATTTCTCCTGGGCTTCCACCACGGGCTTGAAGAATCTGCCGAGGTCTCAACTTACCCGAGCTTCTCCAAGCGATTCTTCAACTGACTCGCCTCGATATTCTGCTCATTTATATAGGGATGCTTACAATCATGGCTTTTTCGGATATCCGAGAGCAACCAAAAAGGCAGACGACTTCAACACCATTGGCAGTACCTATCGGCCCAGGAGACGGTCTCCGAGCGTACTAGAGGTTCGGGGGTGGGCGTTTGGCGTTCGGAGGGGCGATTGTGGAAGCGTTAGGCGTTCAGAGGGGCATTCAGAGGGCGCTCGGGGAGCGTTTGGCGTTCAGAGGGACATTCAGAGGGGCGTTCGGGGGGAGCGGTTGGCGGTGGAGACTGCTTCGGACGATGGAGGCGGCAGACGATGGATCCTTCTGGGCATGTCTTCATGCAGACTTCCAGTACCTGGGCCGTCGAATTCGTGGATATGAGCGCCTTCTCCCACGATAATTGAGGCTATAAATTTCTTTTGAGCATCATCGACGTCTTCTCGAAGTATGGCTGGCTGGTGCCGCTCTAGGATAAGAAGGGGATCTCGATGCACGACAGTCTTCGTGGACCGTCTTCAATGATCGCACCCCGCAGAAGCTATGGACGGATAAGGGCTCCGAATTATATAATAAGGAGGTAAAGGATCTACCCCGGAAGCACGTCTCGAAAGGCATGACCCGGTGAAGCCGGCTGCGGATAATATTCAGCGAGCGATATTTCTCTTTGCCCGTATCCAGGCACTCCTTATAGTTTGCGAAGGTCAGATTGGTCTCGACCACGCTCTCCTTAGCCTTCTTGCACTCCTCGCGATCCACCTTGAAGGCATATGCTTTCGGCCGGAGACCCACGTACTCGATCATCGGGGGCCGCCGCACTCATCTTTGAATCTGCCGAGCACTTTCTTATTTGGCCTGCTTGGTACCGGAGGCATGGTCTTGGGCATAGTTGGACGTATCGAAGCACTGCTTCACACTCTTCGCCATATCCTTATATACGATCTAGCTATCCGTATCCGTATAGCAGATGCTGAGTCGGTCGCCATACCGGGGCTTCAGGTAATCGTAGACGAAGTCGGCCGTCAGGGTCTTTGACAGATCAAGGATGGAGAATCAAGGGTTGATGGGTTTATCGAAGACCAGCCTGGTGCGATGCAGATGGAAGGCTGACAGATATTCGCTGAACACCGTCCTGCGCTTGAAGTTAGGCTTGGCCACTAGCTACCGGGCAACCTTCTCGCTATTCACCAGCCGCACGTCCACCCTATTGCAGATATCTTCCATGGTTTTCCCGAATACCGAGTTGACCATGAGCTTGAAGAAATTTTTCTTGAAAGCGGTGGATTCCAGCCTCATATTGGTGAAGGATCAACCGGCGTGGATTCTACCAGCTTCTGCAGGCTTGCCCCATGAAACCATGAAGCTATCAATGAATCGCATGTGCTGATAGAGCGTCTCCTCTTTCTATTTCTTATCCTTGTATGAGCCGATCGCCAAGCTCTTGGTGAATGATATGTAGCGCTCCTCCGTTTTGCATGGGGATGCAATCGATCTTGCCTTCAGTAGCCCCCAGTGCCTTGATGAAGAGATGAGCATCGTAGCCGGCCACGTTGTGGAAGATGACCGGGATGAAATTCGGCGCCTGATAGTTCAGATTGCACTCATTGTGCGCGGCCCCTCTGAATCTGCCCGTGAAGTGGCAATTTTCCCTCACCCTATCCTCCCCAAGCTCCTGGTAGCAGATGAAGCACTTGGTGGCTTCCGTGAAGGCGATCTTATCTTCCTCCTTCATCACCATGGTCTTCTTGAAATCGTTCTGTTGATAGATCTCGCGGATGTCTTTCGTCAGCCGATCCACGAAGATCTGACCCACGTCCTCCCCTTTCTGCTCCATGGCGTAGATCACCGTCTCCTTAGCGTATACCGTCTCATCGAAACACTTGATGTGGTAGCAGAATCCCGATGGGACGTGCT
>MJUU01061113.1:86015-114903 GCA_002080025.1 Modiolus philippinarum
TCTGCCCGTGAAGTGGCAATTTTCCCTCACCCTATCCTCCCCAGGCTCCTGGTAGCAGATGAAGCACTTGGTGGCTTCCGTGAAGGCGATCTTATCTTCCTCCTTCATCACCATGGTCTTCTTGAAATCGTTCTGTTGATAGATCTCGCGGATGTCTTTCGTCAGCCGATCCACGAAGATCTGACCCACGTCCTCCCCTTCCTGCTCCATGGCGTAGATCACCGTCTCCTTAGCGTATACCGTCTCATCGAAACACTTGATGTGGTAGCAGAATCCCGATGGGACGTGCTTCTGGAGGATCGTGGTATGGGGCTTGGCTAACTCACCCCTTCTACCTTCTGGATGGTAGTCTTTATCATGCGCATCAGCAGCTGCATGATTCCGTCTACGCCGGCCTTCACCGGTTCAGGCTCCACCTTGGTCGTGAAGCACTCGAAGTCTGCGTAGACGACGAATGGCACCTTCATCGACCGGATATGGTTTCGGAAGATTACGTAGCTCCCTTCGCTTGGCATCTCGATTTTCATCGACTTCTTCTGAGCGCAATATTCCATATGCCGGTCAAGTTTTTTTTGCCGAGTGAAGTGATTCAGACATCGGCGGCAGAAGTGAGCTTCCCCGTTGTGATCGCTTACCTGTGCCTTCAAGAGCCACGACAGATTCGTCACCAAGCAGTAGTGCTTCGTCTCATCGTTACCCACTAGCATGAGATCCACGTGCTTTGCCCCAGCATCATCCTTTTCGGATATCTTCATAGGGCGGGTCTCTCCTTCGAAGAATCCGAAACATTGACCTTGATCCCCTCATTGAGCTTCTCGAACCTATCGATTGCCCGGAGTAAGACCGGGAAGTCGATGCCGTCGAACCTGAGCTCGTCCGCCCACTTTTCGTACTGCTTGACTCGACTGGTATGCTTCTGATCGACTTCCTCGTTAGGATCGCCCATTTGAAGCACTGCTGATCCTCAATTTGCACGTTTACTATTGCCTTCTTGGCAGCGAGCTTCTTGGAGAGTGGGATATATGAGATTCCTTTGAGGGGCTTGTGTCATTCAGCTGAATCTCCAGCTTCTCCACACGCTCCCAAAAGTCCATCCGGTCCCAAGCCTGGAAAGTTGCCATGCTCTCGATGACCTTATCCTCCATCCGCGCTATCACTTCGTCCAAATCTGCCGACTCGGTGATAACAATAAAAGTCGACCGGAATTTTTGGTTAACGTAAATATTCTCGCCGATCGCCGGGCTGATCTTTACCATCTCCACGTGGAGGATTATCTCCGCATATGGAGAAATTATGATCATTTTAGATGCATATTCATTGTATTCAAATTAGAAAAAGAATCACGTAACTTTTCAGCATTCTCACCAGCGCCGACTTCGTCAAACAGCTTTTATTGCTAAAAACACGGATATTTGGTCGTACGCGTTACTGCATTCCTTTTTAAAATCACTTTGACAATTCCTTATGTCGTATTCAATGTCAAAACAAAACGTAAATCGAGAGAAAACGCTGCTTTTATAAATTGATACATTTTTAAATCGGGGTTTATTTAGCTTCCGTGGGAAATTCGAGTTTACGAAGTACATAATTAAGATTTGTAGCAGCATTTTCTTTGGCACTCAAAGTTTTGTGGTCTTACCATGTATCTTGTTTTTGTAATGACTTTGCACTTAAACTTTGGCAATGAAGCTAGGGAGGTTGACGTTTTCAGCCATTTTGTCAAAGTATTTATGATGAGATGTTAAAGGACTCTCGCTTCGGATTTTCATATGACTTGGGAACTTTGAACTTATTTTCTAAGTTAATCTGACACGATTTGTTCGACTGCATATCAAATATCCTATCAGAGTTTAACCTTGTATTTGATCTGCATCTCAGTTTTTAGCAAGAATAGCTATTTTTCACAATTTTGCCTAGCAAATACAATGGAATTCTGGCGCCCATATTTGACTCTGCAATAAAATATGCAAATGAGCCAAAATGCACAAGATTTCTCCATATGGCTTTTCCGCCAGCCCCTCCGAAATCGTGCTTCGGATTTCCCCCAGCTTAGCTTGATGAAAGTCTCCACGTCCTGTTGAGTCTTGGGCTTGATAATCACCGTGCCAAATACCCCACCCAAGGCCCCCCCCCCGCTTGTCCCCAACCTCGATGAGTTCTGTGGCTTCTTCAATGCTCTGCTTCAACTTCTCGACCAGCTGATCTTTCTTCAGCCGGGAGATATTGGTGATCCCCCTCCGCCTCGCTATCGCCTTGAGCTGCTTCCTAGTGAATACTTCCCGACGTTTGAATTTCCGGTCGGTCGCCGACTCAATGAACCGCACCAAATCGAGCTTATTTTTCCTGCTATTTCCCTTCACCCCTTCCTCCTTGGCGATTTTCCTAAGTTCCCTCATGGTCTCGGCCACCTTAAATTTCCCTCCGATCGGCTGATCGGCGTCGTCTTGTCGCTGGGTATGCCTCCAGCAAAGTCTATCTTTCCCCGGTTTTCCCTTGCAAAGTTGTCCCTTCTTCATTTTCAGTGGGGTATTGCAGAGTTTCTGCTTTTCGGGTAATGAAGTTGGTCTGCTATCTTTGCAGACGGAATATTCGAAGCGATCCATGATAATCTTGGATGACATGATTTTATTTATACTATTCAAATTTTTAAAAATTGGAATGGTGATTTTTCTCGATCACCACACTTGTGCATAGTGTTACTAATTATACATTTTCGACCGGTATTTATATTACGTACTTCCTGTAAATGCTTGGAGAAGGTCGGGAAAATTTGGATATCGCCAAAATAATTTGCAAATTTTCCCCCTGCATGCCCTCGGACCTCTGCGAATTTTTTAAAAAAAATCTCACCAGGAGCATATTTTAGGAAATCTGGCAGGTTCTTTCTCCTTTCCTTAGTCTCTGGCGCGAATAATTTGCAAAATGCTATTTTCTCCAAAAAATCAGGGGATTAATTCACTAAGAATTACACAAGATAATATTAATCTTTTCCGACGAGGTATTTTCCCATCGGTAAAGACCCTCCACGCCCCAGGTGCCTTGTCTCCCAGCACTTTTTAGCATCCCAGACTCGCTCAATACCCATTTGCATCCTGGGGCCCCAAATTTGGGGTCCTATGCACGATTTCTGCGTACAAAATGGTTTTGCGGCAGAAATCTCATTTCTTAACTACTACCGTCGTTTTTCAGGCATAGAAAATGCTAATTTGACTAGTATTTGTCTACGAATTCATATTTAAAATGTCTTAGTAAAACTGTGAAGCATTTTTTGATTAGAAAGGATACAATACTGACTATTTGCCAACACTTCTAAAACATCAAGCTGGGGAATTGACTTAAATACTCATTCCATTTTACTAACAAATTAAATGTTGATAATATTTCGGTTGATAAACCACACAGAGATAGATATCAGAATTTTCTGATTCAATATAAAAACCAGATTTAATTTGATATCATTTAAGAGTAATTCACTCTAATAAGCTTATAAATGTATCAATTACAAGCATATGTTGAAGATACATCTGTAAAAAATAACGAACGGCGACCGACAGTCTACTTTATACTTTGTAGATTGATCATTGGATAGAAAATTTTCCCACGTGTCATGCAACCTCTTCCCAACAATAAGGTCCCACATATTATTTTATGGTACTTGTCCTTCCGGTTGCTTATTAATTGGATTCCATCTGTCTCTCTTTCTTCTATTATTTCTTCCGTTAGCTGTCCTTAGCTGCTTTTGGATTTATTATTTAGACCCAATTGGTAATTTGTTCTCTAAGTTGTCGAAATGCGCATATGCAGAATCTAAATGAACAGTACTTTTGGTATTTTGTTATTTAAGGTTAATGAGGACACCATACCCAGAAAAAAATTACCATTTAATTTTTTCTTTTTTTGGATATATTGTAGTACTATAGTAGTTGGTTGTGACGTGGAATTTTCAAACCCCGTTACCAGTTTTTTTTCGAGATATATAGGGCAAGAGTTACCTGCCCCTTGATGTTCATGAGTATTAACAACAACGATTTATTAGGGCAGACTGTAATGTGCATGTTGTAAGTAGGGGAAAAATAACCATCAATGCTATAAGTAATAAATAATAAATGTGACTATTGAATATGTGATAACATAGGGTACAATTCGATCGTACCAGCTGGTAGCGTTAACATTTCCACAATACTTCCTTAACTTGCAAAGTACTTATTGCCGGACTATACGTGTATTTCATGCCATAAAAAAAATTGTGTCATTTATAATTTGATTTTTTGGGAATATATAAGAATAATATATTAAAAAATCAGTATAGCACACAATGCTTTAAAGAGACCTACAAGCATTCAAAGTTGATAACATTGCCCTCCTTCCCTAAATAATTTTGCCCTCACTTGTACAAAAAAATGGAAGTGATGTCACCGGCTGTTCCTGTAGCAAAAACTAAAGTATCATAGTTATGTGACTGTATACGGTCTTCACTTGACTAGAGTTGCTCATGCCAAACCGGAAGTGGATACTTTCTTGCCTACTGTTAAACATAAATGCAAAAAGGTTGTCATCTTCAAATTCTAATTTTGTGATAAATTTAATGATAGGTCGACACGTGAACCCACAAGAGTCCTATAGAGAGATAAAGAAGCGCGTATGCGGTTCCGGAAGTAGTATGTATTTCCTGTTTGCCTCCATTTTGACCAGGGAATGACCCGAAAATACTGAATATAGGTATATCTTGGAGGGCGTTATGAAGGAGTTGATATTTCTCATATTTTCTTGTTCCTAACTTCTCGGGAGTGATTTTTATAAAAAAAAAAGGGGAGAATTAGCAGTGGCTTGTCCTCGGAGTATTTCTTTCAAGTCTGCTTTAATTGTTTGGAAGGGGGAGATTGCTTTTGTTGTTCTAGGGTGATTTTCCTCTTCTCACAATTTTCGTGTTGTATTCTATTATTATTTCCCTTCTCTTATTCCTTTGTTATTTACTTTTTCACAACTTTGTCTTTTTTTATTGTTGTTCTAGGGTAATTTTCCTCTTCTCACAATTTTCGTGTTGTATGCTATTATTATTCCCCCTTCTCTTATTCCTTTGTTATTTACTTTTTCACAACTTTGTCTTTTTTTATTTAATTCTTATCAAATTTTCCGCTTTTCAGCCCTTTTACTGCGTTATTTGACTATTTTTTACTTTTTCTCACCTTATTTCAAGATTATCGCCCTTTTTCATCATATTCGAAGCCATTTGAATTCGTTCCCGCCATTTTTCTGCTTCCATGGCAACAATCGCCATTTTGATATTTAAAAGACCAAAACTCATTTCTGCATTCCTGTCAAATTTCATTCAATTTGAAGTAATCTGAAATTTTCCCGCCATTTTCTGCTCCTATAGCAACGGTTGCCATTTTGATATTCTTAACACCAAAAACTCGTTTCTATACATGCTTAATAACCATCCTGTCAAATTTCATTTTTTCCTGCCATTTTTGTGGTTTTGATCACGTGACAGCTGTCCTCAGCTACCTTAAGCACGTGTTGAGATGCAGTCAAGACCACAGTTTTTATTCTTTTTTTATTCTACTTACTTTTTGTCTATAATTTAAGAAAAGTTGAAAATGAGTACCGTCGAGAACGTCCAGAAATGTTAATGTCCTTACTCCAAAAGTAATTAAAAGCTTTGGTTACTAATTTTTGTTGTAAACCATCTGTTAATGTGTACATGACACAAATCTAATTAACACGCAAAATCAGGGTAAGGGTTTCCAAAACTTAAATGCATAATTGTTTTTACCTGTCTAAGGAGATTTTATTCAATCTCTGGATATGAATTTGATTTTCGTATCTAATTCAAGATATATAGGAACAGCGTAATGTTTGGAACTATTACGAGTTTTCCTTGCAGTGTACTAATTACGGGAATTGAGGTTATTGTCCCGTCGTTATTTTCTCAATATATCTTTCTACTTGTATCAACAACTTTGCAGACATTTAACCTAAGAACAGCATACCAACTTGTTAAGAAACATGCCAAAAACGTCAATCACATGCGATGTATGTAAGCACAAGAAATGTAGGCGTGTCAATTGTGTATAACACCATTACAATATACCAGTTTTGGCAACAAGGCCATACTTGGAATTCTGTGATGTGAGTCTACCGTATTCTTTCAGATTTGTTGATTGTGTCGGTAAATAAATAATACAGCTTACTGGTTTCCATTTTCGGTTCACTTTTTTTCATTGTGTAAGGATTAATTATACTTTGGAACAGGGTAAAATTGCTTGGTTTTGTTCTAATCTATATATTTTTTTCCTTTGAAATTGAATTGAAAACTTTAAACAAAAATAAAGTTTACCTGATGCACATTATTTGATATTACCTGATCCATATTATTTAATTTTACCTGATGCACATTATTTAATTTTACCTGATGCACAATTTATTTAATATTACCTGATACACATTATTTAATTTTGACTTTTGACTGCTGCACATTATTTTATTTTACCTGATGCACATTATTTAATATTACCTGATACACATTATTTAATTTTAGCTGATGCACATTATTTAATTTTAACTGATGCACATTATTTAATTTTACCTGATGAACATTATTTGATTTTACCTGATGCACATTATTTGATTTTACCTGATGCACATGGTTCAATTTTACCTGTTGTACATACCTGATGCACATTATTTAATTTTATCTTATGCACATTATTTATGTTTACCTGATGCACATTATTTAATTTTACCTGATACACATTATTTAATGGCATCATCAATGATATAAAGGGTCAATGTGTTAGAAGGTAAGACAGAGATAACAATTATTACATATTATTAGATATGCATCTTAAATCAAGTACATCTCATAAATTACTGTACTTTATCAAGAACAGATGGGTATAAAACATATATCTGCAGATGAAAAATATCTTGAGTAATACTAGAACAAAACAAACCCTCTCTTCATTACAGCCTCAGAAACTACGATCGTTTACATGACGGAAAAGTTAGTCTCAAAGTGTGTTAAGAAAAGCAAAAAGTTTCACCAAGGGCCAGTAAAACCAGGTGGTTAAAAACTTGCACGTAAGACTTGTGCATACGAACTCATGACCCGTAAATCAAAGCAGTAATTGAAGTATAAAATTGTACATAAGGGCTTATTTTCGAGATACACTTTATCTTGATTTTAATCACGGCTTGACTTTTAAAATATATCTACGCAAACTAAAAAAATTAACCAATACCCAACAAAATCAGTATTATACAGAAGTAACAAAGCACAATAATACACAGAGACCCGGCAAAAACGTGAACACCCGTAGACAGGAGACTAAATACACACACACAAAACACACGATCACCACAAAACAACACTCAAAACTAAAGCACTAACAATGTGTGTTTTACATTTTAAACAAATAATGCAAATTTGCCATGTAAATGTTTGGACACTTTTACTTTTTTGAAAAAGTAATCTGTCGGCCGCTATCGGCCATCGTAGTATTCCATAAAATACAGCTTGTAATTAATACAATGACTTTTTGAAAAGCACCATTACAAAACCTGCTAGGGAGTTTATTAAGCTTTTGTTACTTTCTTTCCTCCAGAAATTCTACGACCGTCACCACATCTTAAATAGATACGAAATGTCGATGTCAGAAATGAAAACGGACATCTTCAGCTAGATTCACGGTTTTTCGGGATGTGACCTTAAACGTTGATTCACCGACTGCCAGTGTTACGGGCGCTGTATTAGATGAAGGAGGACATGCTTACTATTCGCTTTTGTTTTTTAGAGTTCACAGTGTTAGTGTTTTGAGTGCTGTATTTGTAGTGTGTGTGTGTATGGTGGGTGTATAGTCTGATCTTCGGTCCTCTGGTGTTCCTGCTTTTGCTTTGTCTCTAGACTTTGATTGATGTAATTTCTTCGGTATTCTCCTACCGTTGTTGTGTTCAATAAGCAAACGAATATTAAATTATCGACAAAAACGTATTTCAAGTGTCGAATATATCACGTATAATTAATTTCGTACATGTACAAGTACTTAAACCATGAATAAAAGAATTGAGAAGACATTAAGCGTACGTTTTGCCATTCAATATTGAAACTATAAATAAGACTTTGAAGTTTGAAGATGTTTTTTACAATTTTATTTATTTACCACTTGTTGAAGAGGTAGAGATAATTTTCAATCATGATGGACACATGTCTAATGATGATGAAATTAACATACTTCCAACATATGGTTTTATCTGTTACGTCATACGGTGCGTTGAGTTTATTATTTTATCGTTTTACTTATTACCTTCTAATGTAGATGATAATCAGAATATAGAGGGAAACAACATTCATGCTATCTATCTGACACTACGGAACTACAAGCACAACAACAATCAAAGGTGTACAAATAGTAGGTACATGGTTTGATATGACGTAGATCAAATATGACCCATTACGTCATCTACTTGATAACAAATGGCCTAAAAAAGTACTTGGTAACTTTATTTGAAGTGAACATCCAGATAAATTTAAATGCACCCCAGAGTCTTGGTAACTTTTAATATTTGAAGTTATTTTTTTCCGATAATTTAAGATGCACCTCAGCGAAAAGCCCTGGGGATAACTTGGTATTTTTTGGGGGGAAGGGGGAGGTAAGGAAGTGCCAAATTGATCTCGGACACATGCCCTGAATTTATGTACTCGCTTACTTAAAACATACCCCAAATCTATATGTTAAATTTAGAACCTTTATATACTGGTATTTATAAAGCATTGCTTTAATATGAAAATTTAGAAGCATCAAAGAAACAAAGCATGAAAACCATGAATTATTGTGCATGTAAAGAAAAATGAACATGAATTATGTTGTCCCGTAAATAATTGTACGTTTTTGCATTTTTATACCCAAATTTATATAAATTACTTTTTTTACTTTCTCTAAATTTATTTGTGCAAAAACACAATCAAAGTTACATTTTTAATGCAAAAAATCTATACCCGAATTTATGGCACATCCCCGTACACCAAAATAATGGAAGTTATCCCCCAGGAAGAAAGTTAAGGCAGACAACTCGTATACAAATATTTACTGCTTTAATTTTTTTTCTGTACAAAAAAGACTTTAATAGTCTGTTTGCCTAGCCAATGTTTTTTTACATATTAGAAAACTACATGTTATGAAATGAATAACTGTAGTGGCAAACTAATTTTGAATATTACTATAAAATTGTTGGGTGAATATCCAATACATCGGGCTTACATAAAAAATAAAGTTGAAATGGCAGCGCTACAACAATTTCACGTTGGTTTAACACATAAAACAAAAACACATCAAGAATGTCGTGACAAGGTAACACTAGCAGTGAGAAACCTTAAAAACACAATTTTTCTGGTGCCAACACTATGCATAACCATGTGGGTGGTCAACATTACAACCCTTAAGGTAACGTTATAATCGGAAGAGTCAACATATGCATATATAACACCAAATCGACGTAATTAAGATTCCACAGGTTTAAGCTGCAAAATGTCTATATTTCAGTTAAAGTACAATGAATCCTAAGCAGACATTCAAGGTAAGCTGGATCATAGATTTAACTTGCAGTTGGGTCTGCAACATTGGAAATGGCCAAACACCAAGTCTATGCCGTAATTTCTTAAGTTTATTGTGTGAAGCTCGTGAGATTGAATCTCTGCACAAAAGGCCCTTAGGGACCTACCATTTAATTTGAAGGGGGGGGGTTGTGGTTTTTTTTCTGGACAGAAAATTTTTATCTATTTTTTTTAACTAGTACAAACAAAATATTTTTTTGAAAAAAAACATTTTCATCACTATTGCAGCCAAAATATTTTTTTTTCACATAAAATCAGCTTCAGAATATTTTTTTTTGAAAAAAAAACCATAGCCCCCCCCCCCCTTTCAGGTTAAATGGTCGGTCCCTTAATACATTTCCATGTAAATGGCACATAAAAACCTAAGCAAGTCGTGAAAATGTTACATTATTTTATAACCATACCAAATGCAATAACACAAACGGGATGACAACATTCACAAAGAAAACAGGACATAATAAACAACTACGACTGTCTCTATAATGGCCGGAATGTAATAGAGACTTTCATTAATAACATCTTCAATACAAATAGAGACTCAATAACATTAAATTATGGGAAACAATTTAAAATGGTAAGAAAAAAGAAATGTCCGAGTCATGACTTGTTTGTGAGATGGAACGGTAAATGAAAGTTGGTGAAAGTTTTTGAAAACTAAAACGGGGTATTTTCCTTTGATCTGCTTCCACTGGAATCGAATGACTGTTTCTTTGCCCTTTTTAGTTCATTCTGAATATTAAATTCAATATTTTTCTTCACTTCAGTCAGTCGATCCTTAGCGTTAGTTCCAGCTTTTGACACTTTTTCCTTTGCTTTGTTCATTTCTTTACCAACTGATGCCATCTTTTCTTTTCCCGCGACAACGACTCGCTCTTTCGCCTTGTCCATGTGCGCTTTAGCTTTGTCTATTTGAAGGGTGAAGAACTCAATACCAACGTTTACACACATTGAGACTAATGCAAGTCCCATAAACATATAAACTGATGAAAACATGAAATATTTTGGATGTGCTGGTGTGATGTCACCAAATCCAATTGTACTTATGGATATGAACACAAAATATATCGATTCTAAGAAATCCCAGTCTTCCCACAGAAGATATACTATACCTCCAAGGACTATATAAATAAACAAGATGACTCCCGCTACAGACATGGGTAGATTGAATGAGTCATCAATTTCAATGTCGTACATGACCTTAACCCGTTCTGCAGACGACATTGAAGATTGCGGTTCAATCGGTCCTTCAAGCGAATCAATACTTTCCGATTTTGATTTCAAACTTGAATTTGGCGATGATGAAATGTTAGATTTATGTTTGACAAAAATAATTGACTCCTCACTTTTACTTTTTGATTTAACTGAATTCGACAATCCATTTTCTACATTCTGATCATTAGCTTTTTTTCTCCGACTGATGTGATTACGAAAACTTTTCACGACTTTTTTGCGAAAGGTTCCTGTATAGTAATATCGTCTCACAGCTGAATATATCATTTTTAGGAGAACAGTAAATCGTCTACCCACTTCAGCCAATACTAGTAAAGCTAAGGGTATACCCAATACTGCATAAACCATGGCAAATATTCGTCCTATTGCTGTTAGAGGCACAATATTTCCATAGCCTGTAATGACAAACAAATATATATATAATGCATTTCGAAATGTTACTATTAACATTATCTTGTAACTATAACAATTTATATATACAAAAATGCGTCCTCTGTCAATATACTCTAATCAGGTCTTTTAAATCCATCAATAACTGATGGGATATTCACCAGTACAATAGTCAGACTTGTCTGGCTTGAAAATACTTTGCGTTTTATCGAAATTTATTGTCAATTTTATCAAAATTCTAACCTTTTAAAAATACTAAGGCTTCATTCCGTGTATGGCACTCGGTGGATGTCATTGGTACTGGATTTTGAGTCCTATTTCGATATTTCTGGTTATAAGTACTTCTTTTTGTAACTATTTTTTGATTTTGGCTTTCTATATTATTTGATTTTAATGCTGCTGATGAGAGGTTACTCATTAAAGCATGTTTACAGCATAACAAAATTTACTGTCTTTATATAACTTGTGTATTTTTACGAACTAGAAAACTAGCTTGAACCTAAATTGAGTATAAAAATAATGATTTTGTACAATTTGTTCAGATTATATGCTTGCTGCTACAAAATGTCTGTTTTGTTTTTGATTTTTTTATAATTTGCATATTATAGAAATTCAATACAATATGCATGCATATATTCAAGAACTTCCTAACTGATAGTCCTTCAGGGAAAACAATTAGATTGCAAATTAAACCAAGCAGACCAAGGGAGGGGAAGCTTTTGAGAAAAGCCAGATGTGATGTTATTTACAAATCCATATTTACTGCATGTTGTGACATATGTGATTTTAAATGCCATGCATTTGCTATACAAAACTAGTAAATAAACGTGTCGTGTCGGAAGAGCATACATTTGAACATTGAAAACACCAAATGTCTTTTAAATATTCTTTTCCGATTTATTTAATTACTTGCAATATCAACATTTTACTAAACTTTGTTTAATACCTATTGAGTATGATCTCCTTCATGCAAAGCTCTGTCCTTGGCTGATTTTGGATTTCCATTTAGATAATATTTATTTTTTTTTCTCTAGCAGTTTTTTAACATCTTGGAGTTTATGGACTCCCAAATGTTTAAATTTTATCTGCACTGAGGAGACATAAGTTGTCAAAATGGCCATATGCAGAAAACAAATTTATAGTAAGTTCGAGACTTATTTATTCCATATGTTTTTTTTTATCTGTAACAAGTTCTTCTCTGGCATTTGAGGTTTTTAAAAGCGTGAATAAGTAAGAAATTAAGCTATATATAAGTCAATTAGTGCAAATAAAGATGCCAGTTTGTCATTATAATAGTAGAACATTCGCACCCAAAATAAAGTAAAATTTTGGAACTGAATTTCACTTTCTTTGGACTACACATGTGAAACCTTTGCATGCACTATAACTAGGCTTGCATATATACAATGTATTTCTTGATATCTCCATGTTTACAGTAGGTTACGGATATTCATTACAATATATGAACAGTTGCAGCCCTTTATCACAAATCATAGTATAGCAAATCGTGCATATACAAGGACATATGTATGATTCACAGAAGTTCTTTCAAGATGGTGCAAAATAACATTAAAAAATACAACAACGCTATCAAACTATTGGTACCAAAAGATAGATGTGAGGCTCTATTTCAAATGAATTACATATCAAATAATGAAATAGCGACTTTATTTTTTAATCATAAAATTAGTTTTAAAAAAAGAATAAGTTATATACTAGTGAACTTGTGAAAGCGTAAAATTACAGATGAATGCATGATTGCATTCATTACAAGTCGTTCACAGAAGTTGGTTTGGTCTCATAGAAAATAGAAACAATATACAACATGTAAATCCCTATTAAACTGAAAAAAATATTATAGATACAAAATGTATGATATAAAATAAAATACGGAAAAAGCAAATTTCACTCTGACAAAGCTACCAGACTCACAATAAATCAGTAAAATATAAAATGTGTTAACATATCAAAAATAGAATGTTCATATCCTATCACAAAATAAAACTGATTCTAAAGTTGTATGCCTTCGAATTAAAGATAATAAGAGCCATTGTGAAATGAAAAATACGTACATTAAGATGTCATTAAATGTTATCCATTTAATGTTATCAGATACCCTACATTAATTCTGTTTTATTTTCAAGATCTTCAGTCTGAATTAGCAACAACTTCAATTTTACATGAACCATAGGGTGGTAATATTCAGCTCGGGCTAACGCTCTCGGATTTATACATGTAAGTACTATTCTTATTCTTAAATACATGTACCTGGTAAGTTTATATCGAATCAGTGTTGCCACTGATTTAAAAAATACCATCATTCATCAGTTATAAGTGTGATGCATACATAAGAGAGTATGTGATTGTCGATTGGTCATTTGAAGAAACTTAATTAACAGCAACTTTGGTATTTTTTTATCCATAGCAGATGTACTTTCTTTTTTTTCATCACTGCTATGTAATTTCACATATACATGTAAGTTGTATTCGTTGCCAACATGCTTTCTGCAGTTCCAGTAGACAAACAACAATTACAACATTCCTCCTCCTGTTGACATCTAATTGGAACAGACTCTAAGATATTTTCTATATCCAGACCAACATGATAGAAACACCAAGGTCACAAGGAATTGTTTTAGAAGACAATGTATAACCAACCCACCATATACACTCCAACTGTTGCGAAGGTTAAATCACATTTAGAAACTCATGTCTGTGTACGTGACCGCTGTTAATACTAATATGATCAACAAAAATCGAACAAAAATATAAGAAACATAACTCTTCCTTTACAAAAATATAGTGAAATTTAAGACAAAAATAATGGTGAACAATTTCCAAACAATAGTTAGCTACTCTTGCTCACAGAAAAAAATATTCAACAAATGTGAAATCCCGCGCTGATACAAAAACACAGACTTGTGGTAGGTTAATCCAAACAGGCCACATTACCTAGGCTTATACAGTTGTCTATTTCTGAATGCAAATTTGAGTAATACCAAAACTTATATATCAAAAAGACCTGGACATTCAACAAACAAAAAAAAAAACTACTTCAGAAGCAAAGTAAGTTCATAAATATGTGTGGCTTCCGGTTATCTAGCTCAAGTACTTCAGAATCTGATTTAAAGAAACAGCGGAATTTCATCGTATCTATGTGCATTTAGATTTAGTCTCAGCATCAGCAATGTAAACATATACACCGGTGCAAATGTACTTACGGCCTTCCACATGCTGAAAGGGAACGGCGAAGTGCCAAAAGAAAACATGCAGCGGACACAAATGTTTAACAATTCCAGATGTGGTCAATATACAATGCATAACGTGAAAATACAGAAAAAAACAGTGTAAATGTCAACAAATACGTTGAAAAGTGAAAGACCAAGGAACAAGAATTGTTGAGCAATGCAAGTGGTGGAAATAATAATTACGTGACATTTTCACATTAAGTTTTTTTCTGTGGAATTAATAAACACACGATAAAGAAATTTTTCATTGAAAAGGTTAAATATGCCTGTAAAACATTCATTTGATCAATTTTAAGTGAAAATGGCGAGGTATATATTTTCAACACTGGGTTAAATACCGACTGAATAGAAAACAATAAACCTTTGGGAAAATATACAAATAGCAAAACTAATTTTCTAATTGACCGCAGATGTTAAGTTACATCAATAAAAAAAGTCTCATGGGTATTACACGCCAATTGCGTAAATGTGGTGGTCATTTTTCATTATCAACATTTATATTTCTACTAGAAACTAATCATACATTTGTATATCAAAATTAAAGTTGCCAATTGCCAAAATAATCACACGTTCAAATTGTATTCACCAATTTTATTTGGTGAAAATTAAAATACTTGAATGGAAAGTCATTACAGTTTATTTTCTTAGATTATGCACTAATTATTGAAACTCGACTACTTCCGATTGAGAAAAAAGAAGAAAAACAGGTATTTTTTTCACATTTATTTAAAATTTCTTTATTTGTGAACTTAGGGAAGGTCACTCTTCAAGTTTACTATATCAAGGATTTAAAATTAACATTTTTATTTATTAGAATATGGATAATACATCATTTTAAGCAAAAAATGTCGATATGTCAGTGTGGCAATTTCTGAAATTTAAACGCCTGAAATTTTGTCGGGAAACCGAACTTCTCTACACTTTTCATTCACTTTGCATTAAGGCAATCAAATTTTAAAATGCATTGAGTGATTATCAAGAACTACATCAAATTTTGTCAGAAGTCTATTGAAGTTTTTTGTCCATTGGCCCCCTTATTTTTCAATAATTTCATTTAATACATCTTTGTGAGCATTCTGTAAAATTTCATTGAATTCTATTTATTCTGTCACATTTATTCATGATCAAACTTTGTTAATGAAAATCAGGAGTTCAGTTTCCCGCCAAATTCTTAATCACTCAAATCTCAAAAACGAGATCACCAACCTATCAATTTTTTTCAGTTAAATTATTTCTTTTTTTAATTTTCTAATAAAAAAATCCTATTTATTTTGAAATGGAGTAGCAAACCCTCTTAAATAAACAAGGAAAGGGTATGGAACTATCTTCTAGCTGTTATCAACAGATCTGATAATGGTATATAACCGCAGATTATTGTACCTGCACGTCTTACATATCAGATGTTATTATGTGGGTAATTAGTTATTGGCTAATAACGTTCTAATTGATGTTTGTTGACGCAGTAGTCGTTATAGAGAAGGATAACTTAATGTACAGCTGTACATCAGTGTAAAGGAAAACCACAGCCACATATATCAGACTGTATTCATTTTCTGTCAATTATGACTAGCGTAGTTAACTTACATGAGGTATAAAAAACAAGTGTGACTAATGAATTATATTGAAAACCATTTTGTTATCCATGGACTCACTTCAGATTTTTATTTCAGTAGGATAACTAAATTACGGTAGAAACCACAAAATGACACGAGATATCAACCGTGTATATGAAAAAGTTATAAAATTGCCTGCACTAGTACAGGATTTGGTTCCCAAAAGATGATCATAAAGAACTGAACTTTAATTTATTACGAACATAATTACCTCGCTACATTGATTTCATAGTTTAAGGGTTGGGTATCCCAATCTTATAATATCTAGATCAGACTAGCCTACTACTTGCTGTATAAGACAATTTGCATGATTCAAATTTTGTTGAAAACTAAGGAGTATCTTCCTCATGCAAAGCTCTGTCCTTAGCTGATTTTGGCTTTACATTTAGATCATATTGGTTATTTGCTCTGTATCAGTTTTAAACATCTTTGAGTTTATGGTCTTCCAAACGTTTAGATTTTATCTGCACTGAAGAGACATAAGTTGTCGAAATGCGCATATGCAGAAATTAATCTCACAGTAACTTCGGTATTTACATTGATTTAGTTAATTCTTAACTTATTAGGTTAGCCTGCTACATACCATGAATATATTCTGTATTAGACAAATGCTAAAAATGTAAAAAAGAAAAGATTGCGTCCGCAACTTTTTATTAATGAATTTTTTTTATTGTAAACCACGTCTTTCGTACACTTTAGTACATTATTGATAAACACCAATTGTAAGGGATAATGTATGTATTTCCGAAAGGAAACCTCAGTTTTCCTGTTAACAAATATAAACTTTCATCTTAGATGTGTAGAAGGTTTTTACTTTATGGCATTAAGTTTTTTTCATTGAGAGAGAGAGAGAGAGAGATAGAGAGAGAGATTTAAATAATGAAAAATAAAGCTTATGGAAGATTTTCCTCACCTATGGTTGTGTATATAGTTCCGCAGAAAAACAAAGCACTCCAGATATTCCAAACCTCATCTGGACCTGCAACTGTTCCAAGCGAACGCACTGCATTTTCATATTCTTGCATAATTTTTAAAGTATTAAGTATATAAGTTTCATTATATTTGTGGGTCTTATCACCACAGTCTACCCAATAATTTCTTGTTTCGCTGTAAAATTTTGCTAAATATAAATTTCTTGTTTTATTCATCTCTGCTTTCATTTCCATTTCCTTTGGAGATTCTATACTAAGGAATAATAACGCTCCAAGAAAATTGTAAATCAGTAGAAGAAAAATTAATCCTCCAAGAGATTTGCACACTTTGTAAAATTTGATCAGTGCTTTTTTCACCCTACACCAGACCAATTTAATCCGGGATTGTTCTTCATTATTAGTTCCATCTTCGTTATTTTCAGTCTTAATAACTTCGTCATTTTGTTCACCGTTGTTATTCTCCATTATTCACAACACATTTATGCTGGTAGCATCAGCCTTATCTATATATACTGTGTGATAATATATAAATAGATAGATTACAACATGTCAAATCCAGCACCGTAGTGTTGAATCATTGGTATGAACTTTTACAATAGAATATATCCTGCATGATTAGGCATCGTTCTTGGTAGGTATATACATCATATATGATTTAAGTTATGTCCTAATAATCTGTTGTAACCATCAGATCAAACTCCTGCAAATCAGCATATACTTTCCATTACCAAAGTAATAGGTTTATGGCAAATTGAAAACTGAAGACACATAATATTCTAGGTTTTAAAAAATGGGAACACACAACATGGCCATTGATATGTTTGATATCCAAAAAAACAATCATATGATTTCTTGGCTCTAGCATTATATATTGTATGGTTATCATTTGAGTTGTACATGTTTTGCTATGTTCACTAGAGAATAACTTTGATTACTTTACGATCGGCGTATTACAAGTGTCTTCAAAAAACAACTTTCTACTACATTTCCCATCTCCTTTTCTAAAAATACAACATTTCTTATTATGTGATTATGTTGTACATATTTTGCCTTGATAATTTCTAAGCGCACAAGTAACATTAACAAATGTCATATTTCTGTCGGCTTACTATAGTTTCTCGTTTGGTTTCCAGTTCAACAACTAACTAACCAATACAGCAAACTGTAGACCATCTTCCCAAATGTTAGGCAGGAGTTCAACTTATAATGGAAGTAAAATACATTTTGTTATCAAGATACAATTTTATACAAAAATGCCATTTCCGCAAAATTTTAATTTCTTTATTGCAACGATAGTTATGTACGGACATTTGATTTTCAGGGGGGGGCTGTTATTTTTTAGAAAAAAATTTTCTGGCCCCGATTTTTGCCCCCCAAAAAATTTCTGACCAGCATCTGGGCTGAAAAAAATAATCTGGCTCTGATTCTGTCCATTAGGAAAAAAGCCAGGCTCAACAAAATTTCCTAGCATAGTGAATATGGGAAAAAATCATCTGGCCGGCAAAGCGGGCAAAAAAAAAATCCCGGCTCGGGTAAATATACAAGCCCCCCGCTGAAAAACAAAAGGTCTGTGCCTTATTTTGAAATGTCTAACGCTGTGGAACTATATCTTACATAACACAAAAAAGTTTCCGAAAAACAGTTAAAAAGTGAAAAACTTTCAACATTTTACTTTCCCATAGGGTTACTATGGAAGACTCCAATCCTTTTTGAGCAACCAATTGTATCCTTAATGGACTCCTTTTGGCACAGTTTATGATAATTGCATATTTAGATTTATCGCGGCAACATCCTACAAATTTTGAAGTTTTAGGACGAGAAGACAGAGAGACAGCGGAACAATAATAGATAAAAGTTATAATCAGCACTATTGTCCAAGTGCGAATCAAGAAATTCGTAATTCATGTAACCTGCTACTTTTCGTTCACGTAAATTCTTACAGTTTTTCACGAAAATACTCGTATTCCTTATTTTTACTAAACAAAATAGTGTTTATATATCGAAAAATGGGTTTACGTTAAGTCCAAACCGCTTCCCTAACCTTGCCGACTTCAATCCTGTCCTGTCCTTGCTCTTTTACCCGTAAAAATGAAGATACAGGTCAGCTGTGCAAAATCGGATATTCCACCAAATAAAGTAGTTTTAATGATATCCTGTTCATAAAAATGACTCGGTAATTTGTTGATGGAATACAAAACGATAATATGCTTAATTCGTTATTTCAGAGCTACTGAAATTTCAGAGCTGTCAATTTTACAAAAATGCGAATAAAATTTGTATAATTGCTATGTTTCACTGACCACAATGCTAGTGTTCATTGCTGTCAATAAAAATGATATGTTTCAATTTACCTTATGGATAAGTGACCTTAATCAAGTTTTGTGCTTAGACCAGTTTATCGACACTAACTGTAGTCAATGATACTTGGAATGTTTGTTGCTTTGTCAGATTTTGGTTTGTATTCTAGTGTAATTTTAAAGTTGATTCTCTTTAATGTGTTTTAGGGCTGCGTTTCTACATTAATATCAGTGGATTTTTCGAATGTTCGAAAGCACAAATATCAACAGATTTCATCTAGAATTGTTCAATTTGAAAGACAATTCTTGTATTCTAGAATTGTACAACCCACAATTCTGGTAATTCCAGAATTGCATATTATACAATTCTGGTTTTACCAGAATTGTAATAGTTTACCATTATGGAAAACCAGAATTGTAATTTGAACAATTCTGGTGAAACAAGAATTGTAATTTGAAAAATGCTGGTACATCCAGAATTGTATAATGAACAATTCTGGTACAACAAGAATTGTAAATTGAACAATGCTAGTTCAACCAGAATTGTACATTGAACAATTTTGGTACATTTCTGAAAAAATTCAGGTATAGTGCTCACTGGGACCTATAATTCTTCATTTATGCAAATGGCATTTGTTATCCCCGAACTTTCGAAAAAAGTTCGGGGATAATGTTATACCCTCCGTCTGTCAGTCCGTCCGTCCGTCTGTCCGTCACACTTTTCTTGTGACTCAAACTCCTCCTACATTTATGGATTTAGGGATTTAATTTTGTTGTAGAATTGTTGCATAGAGTCTGTAGATGCGCAATAAGCTTTCGGATTTTTGATATTAGTCTTGGTGCAAACAAGAGGCCCCATGATGTAAATTTTAACAAAGACCAAAAGATGTTGATTTTGACACATATAGCATGTGACGCAAACTCCTCCTACATTTTGGGATTTATCGATTAAATCTTTATGCAGAATTGTTACATATAGTCTATAGATTTGCAATAAGCTTTTGGAATTTTGGTTCCGGTTCCAACTTTTGTAAATTTCCTGAAATGTCAAAGACACATGTTTTTTAAAAATTTTGTCGTATTATCTTATATTCTGACAAGTGTTTGGTAAAAAACAAAATTCTGAAAACTTTGGATTCTGAAAAGCGGTTCCAATTTTGGTACATTTCCTGAAAGTCTCAAAGACCACTTATATTTTGGAATTCTACCTAGCAACCATACTTAAATTGTTTATTTAATTTAGGACAAACATTTTCATCAAAAAGATTTCAAAAACATTTGAAAAGCGGTTCCAATTTTGGTAAATTTCCTGAAAGTCTCAAAGACCACTTATTTTTTGAATTTCTACCTAGCAACCATACTTAAATTGTTTGTGTGGCTTAGGACAAACATTTTCATCAATTGGATTTCAAAAATATTTTATTCCAATTTTGGTAAATTTCCTGAAAGTCTCAAAGACCACTATTTTTTTTGGAATTCTACCCAGCAACCATACTGAAATTGTTTGTGTAGTTTAGGACAAACATTTTCATCAATTGTATTTCAAAAATATTTGATTCCAATTTTGGTAAATTTCCCGAAAGTCTCAAAGACCAGTTATTTTTTGGACTCTACTTGAATTGTTTGTGTAGTTTATGGTAAACATTTTCAACAATTGGATTTCAAAAATATTGATTCCAATCTGGGTAAATTTCCTGAAAGTCTCAAAGACCAGTTATTTTTTGGAATTCTGCTTAGCAGCCATATATCCTAGAATTCTTTCAGACTATCAATTGTTAGATTTAAAAAATAATGAAAAACTTTATGCCCAAGGTGTATAACAACTGTTTTTTGTGTCAAACAGGGAGTGCGGGGATAGCTGTCGTTTCCGACAACATGTAGTTTGTGGCTTGATTAGGCACAAAAATTGTTGCCCATGGCCTGTTTTTTTAATTGATAGGTTGGGGACCACTTTATTTATTTCACCCAAGGTGATGGTCAGGGACTTTTTTTAGCAGAAATCGGGAGCCAGAAAATTGTCCAGAGTTATCCAGAAGTGCACAATTTCTGGAATACCAGAATTGTCCAGAATCTTCCAGAATTGCACAATTCTGGAATACCAGAATTGTCCAGAATCTTCCAGAATTGCACAATTCTGGAATACCAGAATTGTCCAGTATCTTCAAAAATTGCACAATTCTAGAAAATTCTGGAAGAGAAAGGATTCTATCCTGATATTGGATACAATTCTGGTATTCCAGAATCTTCAAGAATTTTTCAGAATCTGCAATTCTGGAAAATTCTGGTAACAATTCTGGTAGACTTATTTGTACCAGAATTGTGTTCATATTCTTAATTCACTTTATCCTGCATTTATATTTTGTAATCTGGAAGATAAAAAAAAATCTGAAACTCAAACTAAAAAAGATTTTGATTATTTTAGGAGAATTGTATAACATTTTAAGATAAATAGGCAGAATTCTGACATTTTGAATATCCAATTAATAAATTATTTTGTGTTTTCCGGTTTATAAATAAACCAAAAAATGGTGTTTTATTCACAGTGAACAATCAGTATTTGTATGTTACTTAGAACAGAAGAAAAGGACAAACTTACTAATTTTAACATGTAGTTTGGTGCGATATGATAGTTTGAAGGACACATGAAAGACATCTGAATATAGGAGATGAGAATCATTTATTTAGTACCTAGATATACCACTCTGAAGATTTTTTGCATCACTCATTCGCCGATGTAATCAGTAGAACTTTTAGGTTTCTCGAATTAAATTATTTTGGAAACTATTTTTTGCAGATTCACATCAATTTTGATAGAATTATTTTATTTTGGCAAGAACATTGCATGGTATTACATCGAGACCCATACTGACATAAATTAAAGTCGCATCATCTATGCAAATGTAGGAATGACCGGCTTGACGTACAGAAAGACAGATGAACGAACAATTTATGTACTAATCCAATTCAGCATAACATGGAAGTATTCATTTGATATATTCAGTTGAGAAACTTTTAAACTGATACACAGCCTGAGTTAATTCTTACCAGAAAATGCTTGTAATTTAGACAAGCGCTAGGGTATCGTACCAAAGCATTATTTCTACCCCTAAAGCTGGAGCAAACATTGAGTCTGACAGATAAACAAGAACGATATAGTATTGTCGATTAATTTTAGAAAATGCCTAAAAAGGAAGAAAGAATGACATATATTTGTCAAATAGTCATTGCTAATATGAATTAGCTGCTTATTGGATTCCACCAGTTTTTAGTAGCAGTTGTGAAAATGAATGTAAAAATGGATAACAGAAAACACCTACAATCGCTGAAAATTATAATTACATGCCATAATCTGCTATGGAACTACACATGAAGAACACAAATAAGACAAAAAGACAAACGTAGACAATGGCAGGAAATCGGGACAGCCGGACTTGGTACCGGCACTAGCAAAAGACAGCGGTATGGTTAAACCGGTTTATGGGTACCCAAACCTTAATGAACATGAATTGAAAGTAGCATTGACATAAATTGAAGTCGCATCTTCTTTGCAAATATATATGATTACATGAAAGCAGAGCATTGTAGTGTCAACAAAGCATAGGCATACGGTAATTAACACTAAATACTGACTACTTATAATTATTTTTATCGGTTATCAACAACGGAAAGCCTAAATCACACTTATTCCTGAATAGTAAAAAAACTTCGTTGTTCGATCATTTTTTTAAGTACAGAGGTTAGATAATTTCTCGACGCGTGATTAAGGCAACTGATAAATGGTCAACACTGAAGGCAGTCAACATAATTACCCTTATTCCATAAAAATCACTCTTTTTCGTCTATATTTTACCCACAATACCTCTAGGATCATGAATTAAACATTGCAGGATTACATGAATTACGAATTTTTTGATTCGCACTTGAACAGTAGTGATCAGAAGAAAAGTTGAATACAATGTAATTACGTGTCACCCTCTTCGTCTGGGTTGACATAAAAAGTAAATTTCAACTTTAACCAGTTATCCCAAGAAGCAGGGCAAAGTGAGAATTGTGATTGTATTTTACAAAACGTTTCCATATGTTTAACAGAAAAAAGTGTAAAGCCTCATAATTGAGAAATTTCAAACCTTCTGTTGGGCAATTGATGTATATTATTTTAGCTTTGTGGCGTCCTTGTTTATATTTGTTTATTTGTTATGTCTTTGTCATGTTGTCTCATTTCACGTGGGATATGATTTGCCATTTTTGCTTCGGTATTCGTTTGCCAATGTATTTAGTCTAAAACTTTGCAGAGAATGGAATTTACTCTACATCTCTGTAACAGTGAGCAGAGGTGATGGATATCAAACTTATACCGAAGTTACTGTTAATTTAATTTCTGCATATGCGCATTTCGACAACTTATGTCTCTTCAGTGCAGATAAAATCTAAACGGTTGGAAGACCATCAACTCAAAAGTGTTTAAAAACTGATAGAGAATGTTAAATGTTTTAATGTTTCCTTAAAAAAATAAAATAAAAAAAAAATAAAAATGCAAACCGGGTTAACCGGGTTAATATTTTTTAAAGATAAACAGCCTGCTCTGTCACCCTTCAAGTACATTTTATGTATATGAAACTCATTTTTTTCAATTTGGCTCATAATTTTCTTACAAAACATGTGTAATTTGATGTAAGTTTGTAAGTACAGTAATGTAAATAGGATATTTTGCCATTTGATGTGATTTTCAAGCTTAAAAGGTAAAAGACCCAAGGTCAAACGACAATTCAAGTGTTATGAGTCCAAAATTATATTGCAAAAAAACACAGACGGGAGAATAGCTCTTTGAAACCCCCAGAGAACATAGGTCAAAATGTAATCACTGTAATCCTTGAAACTGTATATATTTTAACAGTATCCAGGGACAGATAGAAAATCTGCTCAGTCAACCTTCAATTGCCTTTTTTTATATGAAACAAAACAAGTCAAAACATTTATTTTTTTTTCAAATCTGTTCATACTTTTCATACAAAACATGCATCATTTGATATGATGCGTATTTAAGTACAGTAATGAAAATGGGATACTTTTATAATTTTTTCTCTTAAAGAAATTTGCATAAACAAAATTAACAAAACTTCCAACTGGAATAGAATACTCCTAGTGTCCCTACTACTTAAACACCCGAGTTTATTTGATATTCTAATATATAATACTTGTTCCATGCCATGTGCTCTAGTAGCCAGAATGAGCAATCGATCTGACCACAAACATTTTTCCCGATTGAAAGCTTTCCCGAATTAAAAATGTTCTCTTTAATGATCGTGTCGATGTCTTTTGAATGTAAAAAATGGATAACAGGAAACACCTACAATGGCTGAAAATTATAATTACACGCCACAATCCGCCATGAATTACACATGAAGAACACTAATAAGACAAAAGACAACGTAGACAACGATAGGAACTCGTTACAGCCGGACTTGGAACTCGTTACAGCCAACTCGTTACAGCCGGCCTTGGAACTCGTTACAGCCAACTCGTTACAGCCGGACTTGGAACTCGTTACAGCCAACTCGTTACAGCCGGACTTGGTACTCGTTACAGCCAACTCGTTACAGCCGGACTTGGAACTCGTTACAGCCAACTCGTTACAGCCGGACTTGGAACTCGTTACAGCCGGACTTGGTACTCGTTACAGCCAACTCGTTACAGCCGGACTTGGAACTCGTTACAGCCGGACTTTGTACTCGTTACAGCCGGACTTGATACTTCGATTTTTTTTTAATTCTTGAAATAAGAATTGGGTTGTCAATTAATCGATTCAAAATCTCAAAATAAAAAAAAACACAATTCCTTGAGTTTTTGCTTTTGAATACTCCAAATATTTGACTAAATTGTCAACAAATAATAAAAATGTTTCATATGTTCCACAGTGCATGACAGCTTATACTTTTCATCAGTTATTCATTCTTTTACACTGGATTGGAACAAAAATTATTACAAAGATTTGAAAATGTATGCATGTAAACATCTTTTTTTTTCTAATTTTGAAAACAAAATTCTTATACCTCCAAGGAATTTTGATGATTGCATTTGTTTTAACAACTATTTATTTATAATTGAAAGTGTCAAAATTTTGAACTAAGATTTGCAAGGATATTTCAGAAACTTTTTGAATCCTCTTTCGTATTTCAAAGTTTTTGAGCCTAAATTTAATGTCGAATCGGGTTTTAGTCGACCATATCTTTTTTTTTAATTAAATTTCATATTTCATATACATTGACTCTCACAATACACACATTTCCTATCTTTATTTCGTCGGATCAGTGTAAGTGTTCAGAATTTTTTTTTGACCCTTTGTATTTTTAGATGTAAAAATGGTGGCTTGATCAGTTTAAAAATTTTATCTTGTATCCACTCTACAATTTGTCCTTGAATTTAGGCTTTATTACTAATTACTTCAATTCTAACATATTATTTTATTTTCAACTGATCATAATTCCGAGTCTGTAACAAATATAATCTTTGAAACCATAGACATCTTGCCATATGATGTAATTTCTAAGCCTTAAAGATAAAAGGCCAAAATGCAAAAGATCTAGGTCAGGTAACCATTAAAAAGTTTTGTGTGAAAAATCACTTTGCAGAAACACAAACGGGAGAATAACTCTTGGAAACTTCCGGAAAACTTAGGTCCTAATATGACCACTGAAGCCCCTGACACACTATATATTTTTGTACTTTCCGTGCTTAAGCCGCTCTTACACTATACCGTACAGTACAAACGTATGAGGAACGGATGAAAATCATTTTTGTACGGCGGTAAATATTTTTGTTCGTTCATGAATTACAATGAAAACGCACAAAAACCGGAGGTGTACAGTAAGTACACAGTACATGCACCGTCCTAGCACCGAATAAACCGATCTGGCACCGAACAAACACAGGAACCCTACAGGACGAGCACCGAATAAAACATATTTATAACGGTAACATACCGGACAAGTACCGAAGAAAACGGATTGTTAACGAAAACGTAACGTACGAGCACCGAGTAAAAACGAATTGAATAGGGTCTGTAAGTCTCGTCATGTGACCCCCGAGAATTCTCGATAAAAGTGCAATTTGAAAACGTTTCCCGCTAAAACATGACGTTGCAGCATTATGAGGTCCGAATTTGTTTTTGAAACGTCATATATTTTTGATAGAAATGCAACTTCCGGGTACAATTAATGTACCCGGAGGTCCCAAAATTGAACGAGACTTACAGACCCTATAGGTACTATGTAAAACTTTCGATTTTAAAAGAGAAGAACTGTGTCTTTTGACCGCTCAACCACTTATGTTACACAAGTAATCATTACGGTGTGCTTTACCAATTAAAGTCATTTTCTCAAAATATCAACGAATAGAAAGGCAAGAGAATAACCGAAGAAAAAACTGTCGGGTTACAGTTTATAAGAATCTAACACCAGGGCGAGGGTTAGACAGAAAAATCTCAGACAACCAAGGGTAAGATTTCAAGTACTCAGACGAAGCTTGCCGAGTCGGAGACGCTAGAAATCTTACCCGAGGGTGTCTGAGATTTTTTTTTGTCTGACCCTCTCTCTGGTGTTTGATTATTTTTCTCCCCCTCAGCATCTTAAAAATTAAACAAATTGAACAAACTGAAACGCCATTGTTGACATCAGTGAATTACTTCCCTTTTCACGACGTCATAAAGCATGGAGCATGCGCCCGAGTCCATGGTTATTTCGGTGTCAAAGATTTAGGCATTTATGATTTGTCTTAATTCAAATTTTGACGTTTTAAAGAAGTTAATATACTATTTTATATTTTTAATTATATGCTTTTCGATTTATGTGGACTAAAATGTGTATATTTTTATGATATAAAAACTGGCGGGAATATACGCGTGTAGCTTGTCTTACACCCCCCCCCCCCTGTGTAAAACAGAAAAATCTTGCACCGCGAAAATAATGGATTTCCTTGTCCGAGGTGGGTGAAAACATTCTCCACTAACGACCCAAGGCGAAAAAGAGTATTATCTAAAAGACAGAAAGCAGCAAGTTCTGCTTAAAAATTCCAAATCAACACCAGAATACTTGAAAGCAGGGGTTCCACAGGTATCAGTACTTGGACCCTTATTGTTTTTAATATACATCAACGATATAGCAGATGAAATTAATTCTTTTGTTAGATTATTTGCGGATATTCTCTTACGTATTCTTCGAAATTCCGGAAATAGAAACTAATTTGAACAACGATCTTACTACTCTTAATAACTGGGCAAAAACTTGGTTGGTTAATTTTAATCCTCAAAAAACAGAAGTTATGCTATTTACATTTAGGAATTATCAAGTACCAAATTTATTGTTTAATGGACAAAATATTGAAATTGTCGATAATCATAAGCATCTCGGTGTTACATTTTGTAATAACTGTAAATGGACAGTTCATATAGAAGATATTTGTAAAAGTGTATCTAAACAGTTATTTGTTTTGCGTAAATTGAAATACACCTTTGTAGGAACAACCTTAACACTATTTACACTACATATAGTCTACCCTTACTTGAATATGGTTGTGAATTGTGGGATGGATGTTCCTCTGTTGATACAAATAAACTTGAACGCCTTCAATTGGAAGCGGCAAGAATTGTTACAGGGCTACCGCGATTTGCCAGTAAAAATCTTTTTTCTTGAAACCGGTTGGGATACATTAGAAAACAGGCGAAAACGACGTAAACTCAATTTGATGTTTAAAATAAATAACGACAAAAACCCTTTTTATTTGAAAGAATGTTTACTTGAATATTCCAATAATGAAAATCTTCATATTATCAGGAACCGTAATCATTATAGAATCCCATTTTGCCGTCTTGAAACGTCCTCAAAATCCTTTTTTCCGTTGACTATCATACTATGGAATTCTCTTGATCCAGGACAAAGAAACCAAGCGACTTACACCAGTTTTAAGAACTCCCATACAAAAGATAATTTTACTGTTCCTTCTTACTATTTGATTGGTTCTAGAAATGTGAATATTTGGCATACTAAATTACGTCACCGTTGTAGACAACTGAAAGCCGATCTTGTCTTAGTCAACTTATGTAATGATCCAAAGTGTGATTGTGGTTGTCCATTTGAAGATGCGATAGATTATTTTCTTGAATGTCCGACCTTTCATAACATTAGAATACAATATATCGATAGCCTTCTTCCTAATATTACACCAACTATTGACATTATTTTATTTGGTTCTGTTATTTTTCGCAATGTGCATAATTTTATTATTCATTCTAAAAGATTCTCCAATAAGCTCGACTCTGCTTAGTATTTGTAGTTTTTTAGATTATAATGTACTTTAAATAATCCTGAATTTTCTAAATTTACAGATGAAATTTATCCTGCAGAACTTACTTTAAATAAATCCAATAGCAGCAGTGATTATACTCCTTTTCTTGATCTTGATATATCAATAAATCAAGGAGAGTTAAACACTAAGGTTTATGATAAAAGGGATAATTTCTCATTCCCTATAGTCAATTTCCCCCATCTCGACGGCGATGTTCCGTTAGCCC
>MJUU01061113.1:115517-143488 GCA_002080025.1 Modiolus philippinarum
ATTTATTTTTAGCCATTCACCACACATAGGGGGAGGGTTTGGATCCAAGAAAACGAGTTTAACCCCACCGCAATTTTGCGCCTGTCCCAAGTCAGGAATATGTTGGTCATTGGCTTGTCCTTGTCTTCTTATAAAATTTAAGTTTCTTGATATTTGGATTATTGGATGTAGTTTGTTTCCATTGATTTATTCACTTTTTTACCTTTTCGGGGCCATTTAGGGCTTACTATATGGTTTGAGGTTCCTCACTGTGTTGAAGACCACATGGTGACCCCTAGATGTTTTGTTTTGGGTCGTTTTAACCTGGACATGGGATGTTGTCTCCTTGACATTTTCCCCATTTCCTTTCTTTTTCATATTTTTGTTTATAGTTCTATCAGTATTTCATAATATTATTACTCACACCTATATAATATTGTTTTGGGTCGTTTTAACCTGGATATGGGATGTTGTCTCCTTGACATTTACCCCATTTCCTTTCTTTTTCATATTTTTGTTTATAGTTCTATCAGTATTTCATTATATTATTACTCACACCTATATAATATTTGCATTGATTATTTTCATATATTAATTATCACTGTATGTCATCTTGTGTATTATTGTGTTTAATATCATTGTAGGGAGAGAACCTAGTAAGTGTAAAAACTTGTGTTCAATCCCACATATTGTTTTTTTTTTACAATAAAAATATGTTCAAAGTAAAGTAAGGCGAAAATGCCAGTGAAGATACTCAATACCAAGATCGGGTTAAAGTTATACAGTCTCTATGATAGCGAATGCTGCTTAACACATATAACGTTTTTAACGGCGAGACAAAGGTCATTTTGTCAGAATAATGTTACAATATAAATACAAACATAACCCTTGAAATTACTAAATTAAATGAAAAGGTAGTGTATAACACCTTCTATAAGTTGACCACATAATAGGCGACCGTTGTAAATACGTTTAAAGCAAAATAAGAATTGTACAAGTAGGTCGAATTTTTAAGATTGACAGGACAAAATATACAAAGTAAAATATAATAAAAGACCAGTTAAAAGTCAGAAGAGAGGAACAAAAAGTATGGCTCAAATTATCGCCCCAAGGGCTTCCAAATATGGGACAACCAGATAAACTCTATTATTCTGCAGCAGTTCTAATTTCTCTCGTTCTGGCAGGACCATAATTTTGGTTTTGCGTCCGGCTACCTCATACTTGAAGCCATTTAGCATTATGTCGAAAATATAGACCTATCTTTTGTTCCTTTCTTTTGATTTTTAGCTGTTTTTCTTTTTTTAATTATTTTTTCAAACTTTATATTTTGTGCCGAATATCTTAATTGTGGTCTACTTTTACGATTCTTATTTTGTTTCTTACATTTAATTTTGGGGATATCACAACATATATTTTCATAAATTCGTTTTATTCGATGCTCATCCGGTTGGTTTCCGTTGCAAGTCCGGAACTCGAACAGTTTATCCGTTATCTCTTCGATAAAAGTCCTTTTCACCATTTTAAACTACGTTTAAGCGTACATGAACGGATGCAAGACGGACAAGTAACGAATGAATAACGTATATACAATGCATGAGAACCGAACAAAACGTAAACCTACCGTACATTCACCGGACATTTTGTGCGGTATATGTCCGTTCCAAGTTTTGAACATGTTCAAAATTCTTCACCGTACAAAACGAACATCACCATACTTATACCGTATTCACCGGTAAAGAACGGACGACAAACGTATATGAACGGAGACGAACGTATATAATTTATTTTAGGGATGTCAACGAGTACTCGAGTATCGCTCGGACGTACCGAGTATCGATTAGTAAAATGGTACTCGAGTACTCAGATTTCTATTTTGATGAGGCCCATATCCGTGATTAGTATGTTGATTTGTTATTAAAGCCACCTAATTTTACTTTTAGTTATATTTTAGACACATTTCAGATGGAAAAAAACTGAATTTTAACTTATTGGTAACTGTTTATTGCATTTATGGTCTTCCAAATGTTTTGTATTTTATCTGTAATTGAAGAATCAAAAGTTGCCATATGCAGATAACTTCGGTATTTTATTATTTAGTTTTAAAGAAAAAAAACAACAAAAACAAAAGACTTTCTCCGATATTATCATGAAACCTTTTAACCGAGCGAGTACTCGAGTACTCGCTCGATTAAACTTTCGCGTATTGATTTTCGTTCGAGTTGACATCCTTAATTTATTTTCATAAGTTCGAATACGGTATAGTGTAAAAGGGGCTTTAAGAAATACATACAATGTAACAAGGTTCATGGTCAAATGCCAAGGACAGAATTTGAAACTCTTATCTTCTGACCACTTAGGAATCCAAATTTTGTTTCAATTTATGGTGTAGTTTCCATAACTCTAAGAAACAAATTTCGAAATCTTTTTCTAGTTTCTAGTTTCTAAAATCACGAATCATTTTGAGCCCTTTCTGTAATGATGTGTTATACCTTATGTAGGGGCCAGATTTCTAGAACCAAACGGTCACACAATGTTCATTATATTTGAATCATTGAAAGGAATATCTTGATCTATTCTCCTGATTTTTTTGCAATAAAGGTCAGTATCAAAAACAATATGTCCTTAATTTTATATATCCCGGAAACAGAAAAATACTTATTAATTCTATCATAAATTTTTACATGACATGGTTTATTGCAAAATTGTTAATCATTTGGTAAAAAGACATTAGCTTATCTTCCAATGATCAACAGATTCGTTGATAGTTGTTTTCGGTATGAGGCAGCAAGAATTCGGAAGGCTCATATAAACCTATGGACATTTTTAAAGTTAATTTTGTAGTGCTTTTAGATATATTGTAATGATGTATCTATAATCTGTACAGCTTTTGTATTATATGTTATATATATGTATATGTACATGTTTGTATTTCTATATTGAGTGCTTTTTGATTATTTTACATTTTTCCTTTAAACGCTTTATTTTCTCATTTATGTGTTGTCTGGACATCAATTTTACTTATATGTGGTAATTATGTAGATTTATGACGTATGTCTTTTTTTACTACATGCCTGTTGTTTGAATACTAATAGCTCTACAAGGCTCATGTTTTTGTTCTCTCAAAAGTTTACTAACTTACTTACAAACAGTTTATATAAAGATGTTTATTAATTTCTCTTGTTTCAACAACACCCTTTCTTTTAAGTATGTTTATAGTTATGAAAACGTAAAACAGAAAAAAAGCAAAGAACATTTTACGTTAATTTACAATTAATTGGCCATAAAACAACATCTATCTATAATATCAAAGTGTTTATCATGAAAATAGTCAAAATAATTTATATTTTGCAGTAATTTATATCCCTGTGTATTTTGCTGTAGTTAAAAGATATAAGCTAAAATAATCTTTTGTAAAACTGTGTGTTGCGCGTTTAAGCTTATAAGGCCTATTCCCTTCTCATAGTTTAAGATTTTGTGGTGTTTCTTCATGGTTGTAATTTTAATAGCCTCTGTTTAAAAGTAATTTTTCTAGAGATCTACTTTCTTTATTTTNTGACAGGTTAGAGCAGTCAGGGCTCTATGACTGGTCAAAGCAGTCAGGATTCTATGACTGCTCCAAGTTAACTTCAAGTTAACTTAGGACTGTTCTCATGACTGCTCCCCAAGTTAACTTGGACGAGAGGTTATGTCTGCACCCTACTGTAAGTGTTTCTTGTTTTAATTTTCTATGGAAATTTAGACATTGATATTTTAAAGGAATATCCTTGAAGTCAAAATAATCATTTTCCTTTAGTTTGATACCTAATTTGTCATTGTATCTTTACTATTAATAAAGTTAAAGGCTTTCAAAGTAAGGGACGGACAATTTTCTTAAGAGGACTGTTGTGCTACCTTAAAATGATATCTTTGATCTCTGTTTTAGTACAGAAGCACTGATGGATCATATAAGAAACAAGATCAATGACTGTCGGAAACGACAGTGATTCCCGCATTCCCTGTTTGACACAGAAAATAGTTATAGACACTGGGCATAATTAATCTTAACATTTGTGAAATTAAACAAACAAGTTAAAATTCTTGTCGAACTGCGATAAAAAGTAAAACAATAAATATATACACATATCAAAAACGTAAAAATGATTAAAAAACGAGAAGACAGAGGTGGGGATTGGCCATCGACATTGATGTCTTCAAAGGGCCGTGGAAGAGAAACCAAATGGCTGAGATGTGAAGTATTACGTCACAAGTGGAATTCAGGTAAAATAAATTTAACAGTTATTGTTTGGAGTTCATTGTTTACAGGTAAAATAATTTTGACGTTCATTGTTTGGAGTAAAGCCCAATAGTTGAAGAAACCCAAATAGGTAGGTACAGGAAATTTAGCCCTCAACACGGAACAAAAATTAATCATTAGAAATATATATCCAAAAAGATATGGAAATAACAAATATAATGTAAAATTAAATAAAATTGAAGATACCAGTCCAAGGATTTATATTTATACCTTTCGGGTTTTGGGTACCCAGAGTGAATATAATCTGTTGTTCTAACTGTTGTCGCTGTTGTCGTGAACTGTCAACCTGAGTAAGGACTGTCACGCTCATATGTCTTCCATGGATTGTTGGCGAAACCTGAAATGGTTACCGACGGGTGTGTCTTTGCGAGCTATTACGGATTGAAGATGCTCAGCAAAGAGATCACCCAGTCTGCGGCAAGTCTCACCAATATTTATTTTGTGACACCGTCTACATACTATGGCATATATCACATTCTTGGTTATACAAGTATAACCAGAACTGATTTTGTAAGAACCGTCAGGACCCTTGATGAATTCCGTTTCCATAGTGAAGAGACAAGTTCGACCACAACGTCATGTTCCCCTATATGACTTGTTGTTACTGGTCTGGACGGTCTTGATTTTGCTGGGCACTAAATGATCTCTCAAACTTTTTCCTTTGCGATAGGTTGTAATTGGCAAAGATGGAAATATTTCAGCCATCAGTGCATCTTCTTGTATATATATATATTTTTTTTTGAAATTCTGTACTAAAATTTTCTGTATAGCGACATTGTGAGGATGGTAAGTTAGAACTAAAGGTATTCTTTCGCTGTTTCCTTTTCTTTTTTTCTTTTTTGTCATTGCCTTTCTGCGAGAAATTGTAGTAACAGTGTCAACAGCCCTGAAAATAACTTCCATTGGGCATCCTCTCCTAATGAAGAATTCAGACATCAGACCACACTGTGATTCGAAGTCCTTGTCATCAATGCAAATACGTCTGAGCCACATGAATTGAGATTTAGGGAAAGCGTCTTTGCAACTTGTAGGATGACAGGAAGAATAATCCAAATAAGAGTGAGCATCGGTTGTTTTGTAAAAAACTGATGTCGATAGTACGTTTTCACGTATCATACATTGAATGTCAAGAAAGGAGAGTGTAGATTCACTGATGTCGACAGTGTACTTGATAGCTGGATGATAGGTCGACACAAAATGGATGAATGTCTCCAGTTCATGTCGACTTTTGGAGGTAGCACCAAATACATCATCAATAAATCTTTTGTATAAATCCGGAAGTGGTCCAGTGAACTCTGAGAACATATTCCCCCCCAAAAAAAACGACAAAAATGCAAGACAAGCTAGAGTCCATTTTCGTTCCCATCGCAACTCCACCAATTTGAGAATAAAAAGTATCATTAAATTGAAACGTATTGAGAGTAAGAACTAATTCTATGAGTCTGAGAATAATGTCTGTGGACGCATATGGATTGGGTTTTCTATTGAGAAAATGCTTGACCGCTAGAAGTGCGTCATTGCTAGGAATGCTGGTGTAAAAAGCGGTTGTATACATAGTAAATATCAGTCTATTGTTTCCCTGAAAAACTGAAATCCTCAAGCAAAGATAGTGCATGGTTCGTATCTTTAATGTACGAAGGCAGATTTTCCACTATGGGCATGAAGATTTCATGTAAAAAGCTAGATATTTTCTCAGTCGGACAAACACAGGCGGAAACAATGGGCCTTCCAGGGTTAGACACCTTATGGATCTTCGGAAGCATATAAAAACTAGATGTTCTCGGGTCTATGGTAGTCAGACAACTTGCCTCCGAAGATAAGTTTTCTGTGTCAGTAGACTGGGATATGAAGGAGCGGATAGTGCTGTTGTTTTCTCTCGTGTTGTCATCGGACAGCTTCTTGTAAAACTGCTCATCTGACAACTGAGATATCCCCTCTCTTACATATTCGTCCATTCCCAGGCAACCACAGCCCCCGCCCTTGTCCGCTGGTTTTATGATAATGTCACTTCTAGCTTTAAGGTTCCGTAAAGCCTGTTGTTCTTCTTGGCTTAGGTTATGTTTTTTCAGGGGTTTATTTTTTAAAGCTTGAATTTGACAGTTACATTTGGTAATATTGTTATGAATGGTGGGAAAAAGAGAAGCTTGAGGAGTGAAATTGGAATGTTTGGTTTGATACTTAGAGAAGATATATGGTGGTTCTGTTGACGTATCATCAGATTCTTCATCCTTATTGAAGAAATATGCTATGAGAAGTATGCGACGGAAGAAGGGTTAGATGTCGTTATGGTTCGTAAATGAATCTGCCATAGGAGTAGTTGGAATGAAATTAAGACCCTTGGCTAAAAGCACTTAACTGAACGTTGTCATGTATACATTTAACTATGCGATGTTCATCAGGAGTGGCGATGAACTGTCTGTTGGTATGCATGATGTTATTGTTGTTGGACTGGATAGATCTAGATGAGTCGGGGATTAAAAATTTAGTTCAAAGACTGAAAATGTTATTTTTGAAATTAAATTTTTGACAGTCACTATTTTTGCTAAAAGGAATTCAAAATTATATGGTTATTAGGCATAAATCCGAAAAATAAGTAGTCTTTTAAAATGCCAGGAATTTAACCAAACTTGAAATCAAATTTTTGAAAATCAAATTGTTAAAATGTTTGTTCCAATTATTACAATTTTTAAACTATGGTTTCAATGTAAAAAAAAAATAATACTAAGTGGTCTTTGACAATTTCAGGAAATTTACCAAATTTGGAATCAAATATTTTTGAAATCTAATTAGGTAAAATGTCTGTTCTTATCAAAATAAATTCTAAAATTATGGTTGCTAAGTAAAATTTAAAAAAATAGTGGTCTATGAAACTTTATGGAAATTTACCAAAATTGGAATCAAGTATTCTGGGAATCCAATTGGTGAAAATGATTGTCCTAATAGAAACAAATCATTAAGATATGGTTACTAGGTAGAATTCCATAAAAATAAGTGGTCTTTGAGACTTTCAGAAAATTTTACCAAAATTGGAATCAAATACTTTTTAATATCAAATTGGTGAAAATAATTGACCTTATCAAAACAAATGCTAAAAGTATCGTTGAGGTAGAATACCCCAAAAATGAGTGGTCTTTGAGACTTTCATGAAATTTACCAAAATTGGAATGAAGTATTTTTGAAATTCAATGAGAAACCTCGGTCGGTTATCTCCCTGTACCAAGTTTTTTTGTGTGGTTCAAAATGGAGATAATTTCAATTAGCATATTAATAGCCTCTTTTGATATTTGAATAAAAATTATCTCCACTTTAACTCTAATTTAAACACACTATGAGTGCCTCAGTTTGCTGTATACAGAGCATGACATGCTTACCCTTCCGGAGCCTCTGATGTCACGCTGTTTATTTTTTGAGAGTTCACACTATTAGTGTTTTTAGTTTTTTTTGTGCTGTATATGTAATGTTCGTGTGTTTTGTGGGGATGTGGTGTCTTTGCTCTTCCGTCTTCTGGTGTTCTTGCTTTTGCCTTGTCTCATGACTTTGATTTATGTAATCTTGTGATTTGTTCCTTCGGTATTCTACTGCCGTTGTTGTTTTTCTTAATGTTTTTAATTTTCGTGCATTGCAGCTGTCTCACGTCCTTGTTTTGTGTTTGTTTTTGTTTGTATCTGTTGCCGTTCTTGCCATGTCTTTGGACTTCGATTTTTATAGTCATCGCTTTCCTTGTTCCTTCGGTATTCTACTGCCGTTGTTGCTATATATAACTAACTTGGTACAGGAAGAAACCGAGGTTTCTCATCGGTGAAAATGTATTTCTTTATCAAAACAATTTCTAAAAATGCGGTTGCCAGGTAGAATCCCCCCCCAAAGTAAGTGGTCTTTGAGACTTTCAGAAAATTTAACAAAATTGGAATCACAGTTTAAGAACTTGCATTTTTCAAAAATTTGTTTTCTTCCAAATAATTGCCAAATTATAAGATGATATGCTAAAAGTTAGAAAAATAATCGGGCAAAATTTTAACCGGAATCAAAATTCTGAAACCTTATTGCACATCTACGGACTTTATACGCAGCAATTTTACAACAAAGTTTAACAGCTAAATCTAAAAATTTAGTAGAAGTTCGCGTCGCATGCCATATGTGTCACGATCCACATTTTGGGGACTTTGTCATATGGACATCATGGGGCATTTTGTTTGCATCAGACAAAACTAAATCCATTAATCACAAAATGTAGGAGGAGTTCGCGTCGCATGCCGCATATGTCAAAATCGACATCTTTGGCCTCTTGTTTGCACCAAGACCAATATAAAAAATCCGAAAGATAATTGCGCATCCGCAGCATATATGCAACAATTCTATAACAAAGTTAATATAAAATTCTAAATCCAAAAAGGTAGGAGTTGTTTGAGTTGCACTGAAGATAGAATAACGGACAGACAAACGGACGGACAATATCCTTGAACTTTCATTCGAAAGTGCGGGGATAATTACTTTTGTAAGTTTACTTTGTGGCAGAGTTGTATAAATAGCAGAAAAAATAAAAAAATTAAACTCTACATATACTATATGCTATTGTACTAGGTAAATGGTGAATATGGAGTAAATGCACATGAGACAAAGTCTCTACATATACATGGTAGAAACAAGCAAAGGAACAACTGTGGGAAGAAAAGTAGTTATGAGCTTAGAAATGATTGTAGTGGTGCAATAGGACCAACAATCTGTTTGTGTGTGATTCCTATGAAGTATATGTAGCCTCTTAATGTAATGAAGTTGACTGTTCTCATTATCCACTCTAATGCCAGAGGAGGCTAACACTGGAGTTGCATGGTGAATTGTAAACACCTACTCCTTATAAAGACAGTAATAAAATGTTTACAAACGAACAGTATGTTGTTAGGGTTCTTTTTGTGCAAGGACAATGACGTAATTTTCCTGGCGGTTGGCTCCAGTTTTCATGATAAAGGATTTTCAAAGGATACTTTAATAATGGTTTTCATTGATGTTTTCAAGCACCGAATATGATCCACTGTTAATGACTTATGGACCTGATTCTAGCATACAATATCACACGTCTCCCTTCTCTTACACTGCACTATTCTTAGCATAGTTGCTCAACTGCGTCCATCCAAAGCTTGAAGTTATAATTCTAGTTAATGTGGTGGGGTCCATGCACTTTTCGACCTTTTGAAAGAATATCGCATATTTTAAGGATGCCGTCGATACCTAAGACACCATTTACCACGCGTACATCAGGACTTTCAATGAATGGGGAAAATGATCAATCGCAATCGGGCGTGCTTTAATATATTTTAGCTATTTCGAGTAACTTCTGATACATCTTAACCTTTTCCAGTACCCTCTGATACATCTTTGCTTTCTACAGTATCTCTCACGCATATAAGCTTTCAATCACTGCTCCACTTGTCACCACAGAAGAATTTTAGGGTGGTAACGATGATTTGACAGACCGTTACAATGTTGACATAAATAAGATGGGAATAATAGATATTTTTTGGTAGATCCATAAAAAAAATGAGAGGATATGGAGTGAATGTTCATGTGACAAAAACGCACACGATAAATAGAAAACTAAAGTTTATCAAGGACAGGGCTTTTATTTCTGTCTACATCTTGATGTCGCCTGAGGGTCTTCAACCAGAGGTGAACAATATTCACCCCTCAAGCGAGATCAAGAAGGTCCCAAGCGTGCACTTAAGCGGTATTCTTGACAAAAATGTTGGGCAACGTCGACCGCAGCTAAAATATGTCATTGAAGCAACACACTTCGATAGCGGTCGAAGAGAAATAAAAAAGTAAAACCGGGCAGTGTCTGCGTACAAATATTTGTCATTAAGTAGCCCGTCGAAAGACAAAAAAAATAGGACAAAAACGACATCGATAGGCAACACGGGGCACATCGAAATAGATGTAGGCAAACCTTGCAGTGTAACTTAGGTTGAAAGGGAAAAAACAGTCGTGTGTACAGATCATAACATTTTAGTAAAAACATTGAAAATATTAAACCGCCAAATTGAAAAAAATAAATGAATAAGACAACGTAGGAGAAATTCTCACACGAACAAACATGCCATAATTGTAATATTATAAGAGCATACATCTCAAGCATGAGGAGACTTTCTACGGACTCAACGCAGCACGAAAGACAAACTCTGCAGCAAATAGGAAAAATGAAAGGATATGGAGTGAATGTACATGTGACAAAAACGCACACGATACATAGAAAATTTAAGTTCATCAAGGACAGGGCTTTTATTCCTGTCTACATCTTGATGTCGCCTGAGGGTCTTCAACCAGAGGTGAACAATATTCACCCCCTCAAGCGAGATCAAGAAAGCCCCTAGCGTACACTTTAGATGTATTCTTGACAAAAATGTTGAGCAACATCGATCGGAGCTAAAATATGTCATTGAAGTAGCGGTCGATGGGAAAAAAGTAAAACCAGGCAGTGTCTTCCTACAAATATGTGTCATTAAGTTATTAAGTAGCCCGTCGAAAGACAAAAACTAGGACAAAAACAAAATCGATAGACAACACTGGGAAATCGAAATAGATGTAAGCAAACCTTGCAGTGTAACTTAGGTTGAAAGGGCAAAAATAGTCTTGTGTACAGATTATATCATTAAAAACAATGAAAATATTGAACAACTAAATTGAAAAAAAATAAATGAATTAGTAAACGTATGAGAAATTCTCACACGAACAAACACGCCATAATTGTAATATGATAAGAGCGTTTTTATAGTGGTTCACACTGCTAGTGTTTTAGTTTTGTGCCGTTTTTGCTTATTTTTGTTTACTTGTTTTGTCTTTGTCATGTTGTCTCAATTCGTTTAAAATATGAACTGATTTTAGATTTTCCCCTTCCCTTCTTATTGCTTCAGTATTCGTTTGCCGATATATTTCTCCAGTACTCTCCGATACATCTAAGCTTTCCACATTACCCTCTAATACATCTTACCTTTCTACAGTCCCAACTTGTACATCTTAGCATTCTACAATACTCTCTAGCACATTTAAGCTTTCTACTGTGTGCTCTGATACACCTTAGCTTTCTACGATACCTCTGATACATCATTTCTTTCTACGGTCCCACTAATACATCTAAGTTTACTGCAGTACCACCTAATACATATGTATAATTAAGCTTTCTGCATTGGCTTTTGATGCATCTTAGCTTTCTACAGTATATCTGATATATCTTTGCTTTCTACAGTATGCTCTGATACATATATGCTTTCTACAGTATCCTCTGATACATTTTAGCTTTCTGCAGTACTATCTGATACATCTTAGTTTTCTACACTACGATACATTTTAGCTTTCTCAAATCTTCTTTTGCATCTTAATTTTCTGCAGTACCCCTGGTACATATAAGCATCGTAGCTTTCTACAGTACTCTCTAATACATCTTAGCTTCCTAAAGTACCCTCTGATACATCTTAGCTTTCAACAACTCCTACTGATGCATCTAAGCTTTCTACTTACACTACCCTCTGATACATTTAAGCTTTCTACGGTACCTATGATACATCTTAGCTTTCTACAGTACTCTCTGATATATCTTAGCTTTCTACAGTATTCTTTGATATATCTTAGCTTTCTACAGTACTCTCTGATACATCTTAGCTTTCCAAAGTACTTTCTGATACATCTTAGCTTTCTACAGTGTCCACTGATACATCCTAGCTAAATCTGAAGTGAATAATGATCAACTGATATTCAAAAGAATTGAGGGGTAATCAAAAAATATGCAGAAAAGCTTATTTTTAAACATGTAGTTACAGCAAAAAAAAATGAAAGCATTAACAAAGCATATTTTGAAGTAAATTTACAATTAATTAAAAGGAAATTTGCACAACATCAAAGCTGCTGTCATTTTGTTTATAGATATTAGTTATGAAATGTTAAGAATTACAATAAAAGTGTCTACATGTTATGTGAAGCTATCTGAGGCATCGTCTCCTAGTGTTATTGTTGCATCAGTCTCAAAGATATGCATGATATGGGAAGGTTAGTCAGAATATTAGAGTGAATAATGCAGCAATGACAGGCATCAACCCGGATGAGATCATACAGTACCTTTGGTGTCTATCAAGGGTAAACATTTCTTAATCCCATCGGTAATGCAAAATATAGATTCTCAGAAGAAAATATTAATTTCATTTTTTTTTAAATTTGTTAAAATATATAAACTTTGTAAACGAGCACTGTTGATTTTCAGATGTCTTTCCACGTATTTATACTCTAAGACAGTTTTATACTGTAAATAACTACTTCCATTCTGTCTTGTTTGGAATTCAGTGTAATTGATTGGTTAAGACTTCCGTCATTGCGCTTTGTCAGTCAGTGAAAGGACACATACATGCGACTCATTGACAATGACAAAGTAAACAAAGACGGCGGAGTAATAAATGGTGCATCATCCACGCGATTTTCATTAAGTTGTCTTGTTTGAGTACTTGCAACACATTATCTTTTCAAGTGGCATTATCCTGTCAACTGGCAGTCCATAATTCTAAAAAAAAAGCTGTGATCTCTGCATTTTCGACATTTAGGAAACAACCAAAAATGCTTGTGCAATGTTGTAATAAAGTAATTCATCATCATACAAAGCCACATACTTGTGTTTTTAAAATGTTTATATCAACTGTTTTTGCCACATTCACAGAAATTGTATCTTTAAAATTGTAATAGAAAGTCGATTTTAAAATTTCAATTTTAAAGTATGATATATATTTATATATGTTATCGGTCAAATATTTGACCAATACATCGCGATTCACTTAATAATCACAGATCATTCATAGGGACAGGATGTATATTTATATGTATCGGTCAAATATATGAAAAGAAAAATTTCATACATAGTTACATGTATCGGTCAAATATTTGACCAATACATCGCGGGCTCATAATAAGATGAAAACAGGAACATAAAAAATTGTATATATTTACATGCATCGGTCAAATATATGAAGGGAAATCTGATATATGTAAATTATATTTGACCAATACATCGCTGTTCACATAGTTACCACAGATCATTGATTGTAACAAGATGTACATATTTATATTTATAGTGTTGGTCAAATATATATAGAGAAAAAAAAGTAAATTTGATTTATATCTATATGTATGGTTCAAATAATCGAAAAAATTGATATATATATATATATTAATATGTATCCGTCAAATATTTCACAAAATCTACAACAAGACGGCTTCATATTAGAACAACCGTAAGTATATACAAAGCAGGTGAAAGGTGAACCTAAAGTTTCATTAACTCAGTATTTGTGTTCTTCAATATGCTTATCCCTAATAAGGTTCGTTTATTTAAGGAGGCCGGGTAAAGAAACTTCAATTACATGATTTTCGAAATATGCTTTTATAACATCACAGAAAAAAAAACAATATTTTTTTACAATAAAATAATGTATCTCTCTTACAACGACAAAGTATTTACTACAATCTATCAGTACTTCAAAGTTAACAGCCACAGGAAACAGACAAAACAAAATAACCAATTGTTGTTGTCATTCAGAGACGCCAAAAACTATACCACGAGCGCCGTTAGTTTATTAGATACCTAACTGGTACTTGTTAAGAGATGCATTTATAAATAAAACGACAGTAGAGTAGTAAACGAAGGAATCACAAAAAAATTACATAAATCAATGTCCAGAAAAAAGGCACTAGAAACAAGAAGACCAAAAAACACGACACACCCACAAAACTCACAAACACTCAAGTTTAAAGCATTCTCAATGTAAACCGGAAGTGACATCATGTGCCTGCAGAACAGTAGTCATCTCCCGCTCCGTAAATGGCACCCGGCCATCACACTTTCAGTGAGTCTATACAGGGTAAAGTCAAAATCGGTAACGCTAAACCCGGAAGATGTGAATCTATCTAAAATGCCCGTTTTCATTTGTGGAAACGGCCTTTCATATCTATCTGAATCGGTGACGGCGATAGAATTTCTAAGAAGTGACCGAAAGAAACAAATGAACAAACAAAGGGATATGGAGTAAATGTACATGGGGCAAAATCCCTATAAATACATGGTAAGATTAAGCAAATGGAACAACGCTTTCATAGTTATTATTCATCTAGAAGTCACCATGAAGCCTTCAACAAAGAGCAAACACTCCTACCTAGTGGTAAGTTCAAGACGGCCCCTAGCACCAGTTTTGAGCGGACTTCTTTTGCTTAATTTTGAACAACGCTACATCCATGTATCCTTTTTGTCACGGATGCGGGGTCGTCAACACGTATTATATATCGGGCAAAGTATTCTTGCAAACACTGTCATCCGTTGCCCTGACAACAAGTTTCTAGGACATTGCTTCTTTTCACAACGTCACTCTATGAAATGCAAGCTTTACACTTACAAAACAGCTTTGAAACAACGGCAGTAGAACACCGAAGGAACAAGGGAAGCGATGCCCACAAAAATCCAAGTTCAAAGACATGGCAAAAACGTCAACAGAGAAAAACAAAGGCAAAACAGGGACGTGAGACAGCTACAATGTACGCAAATAGAAAGACGACATTAAGACCTAAGGCACTCATAGTGTGAACTACCATGACAACCGGGAGGGACATCAGGTGCTTCGGAAGGGTAAGCATGTCCTGTCCCACCAGCGACACTCGTCACACTATCTCCGAGGCATATATTGTTTTGAAATATCTGTTTGGTAGCGTATTGGTAAATGTCATTTGCCAATCCTTAGACAAAACCAATTGAAACCCATACATGTTACTTCTCTAACACTTAAACAGTACCATGGAAAAATTTTGAAAATCCTTGGTATTTCTCTATAATGGTATTCATACAATCACAAGGACAAATCTGTAGCACAAACATCACTGACGAAGACAAAACTAAAATTTTACAGTATGATGTACAAGACAACACGAAAAACTAAAGAACTGACAGTGTGAACTCCCATAAAAACCGTGAGTGACATCAGGTGCTCCGGATGCGTAAGCATGTCCTGCTCCAATATCGACACTCGTCACACTACATCAGTGAGTCAATCCAGGGTTGAGTCAAAACCGGTTATGTCAAATCCGTGAAGACGTGAAATCAAGTTGAAAATGTCTGTTGTCATTTGGGACACAGACATGTCATATTGTGCATTTACTCCATATCGTTTCATCGTTTATTTATCCAAGATGGCTGCCAGTGGGACATAGTTTAACATTGAACCTATGGAAACACTTTTAAAGGTTTTTCCTCTAAAACTACTGGGCATATTACAACCATTATATAAAGTTTGACCGGTCTAATAAAGCCTGTCTATGTTAGCCAACGTTCAGGTGATCGATACAGACTCTTGTGGTCCTCTTTTCAATATTATCTCGTCCCTAGATATTGAAGGTGTGGTATAAGTAGGTTTTCCTGACGAACTGTCAGTACCCAACCCATAAGCAAGACAGTCTAAATAGTGTTTCTTACAAATAAACATAATTAATTTAAAGATACAAAAATACCAAAGTTGCATAATAAACAGTAAAATTTGTTATGTGACTTATGTAGTACACGTGTTTCAAGTATAGTCTGAAGATTTCATTACGTAATTCTCTTCGAGGTAGGTGAAAGTCTTTACAAAAAAGGATCGGCAAATATACTTTATTGATGTTTTCGACAGGATTATCGAATATACGATTAACTTTTATCTAAGAGTCTAATGAAGTTTTGCAATGTTTCCAGAACTTTCTCTTTTCCTCAACTGCATCCATTATAATCTTGAAATTATACTTCCAGTTGTCGTTATGGCTCACGGAATTTAAAATCTTGCAAAAATATCTCTGCATTTAGGGTTTTCAACGATATCTAGGTCGCCAGGTTATCGTCTGCCCACCAGGACTATAATTCAATATTGGGAAGAGGAATAGGTGTAATCAGGCGGTTTGGCTTAAAGTTCTAGGATCTGGCTAAGACATTACATAACTAGAAGCTCACATGAGCCTGTATCGCTCACCTGGCGACTGGTTTTATTCATTGTCACCAATAGACCATCCATTTATACTAAACATCAGTTCACCAGATGTTATATTTTCATTCTAGGATGAGGTACAAACTAAAAATCACAAACTTTGGAAGGGATCACCCAAAGACAATTGTAACCAAGTTTGGTTCCAATTGGCTCAGTAGGTTCAAAGGAGAAGACATCTGAATGCATTTCCCATAGAGTCCCTATGTTACACTATGTTCCCTGTTGGCGGACATCTTGAATGAGGTGTGAACATAAAATCACAAACTTTGAAGGGAAACATCTAAAGACTATTGTAACCAAGTTTGGTTCCAATTGGCTCAGTGGGTTCAGAGGAGAAGACATTTGAATGCATTTCCCATAAGGTCCCTATGTTAAACTGTGCTCCACGCTTGCAGCCATCTTGGATGAGGTACGAACGTAAAAATCACAAACTTTAAAGGGGATCATCCAAAGACTACTGTGACAAAATTTGGTCCCCATTGGCTCAGTGGTTTCAGAGGAGAAGTTCTTTGAATGCATTTCCCATAGGGTCCTAAACTATCTTATCTTGTTAAACTATCTTCCCCGCTGGCGGTCATCATAGATGAGATGCCAACCTGCTGGACATATGTAGAAATTGTAGTTCTGGAAAACCTCAACACTTTTGCAATTCACATTTAACCTTTATCTCAAACAGTTTTTGAAATGAAAGTAAAACGTTAAAAAATTGTGAAAATACAAAGAAAAAGCGGCAATAACTCCTATGTGGGTTGTCAAATTTTCTTCAAAATTGCAGGACATGTAGATCTTTATATGCTTACCATTTTTGTTACATAAACTTTACCTCTATCTTCTACCATTTTCAAAATATAAGACTAAAAGTAACGAAAAACTGAAATTTTTATGGAAAAGGGGCAATATCTTCAAGACGGGTAAACGGATATTCTTCAAAATTGCAGGGCAGGTAGATCTCATCATGCTAATTATTTTTACTCTGTCAGAATTTTGATAACTGTAATGGTGTTTAAGTAATTTGGAAAAAATGGCAATTAACCCCTATGTTCTATTTTTAGTAACAGCAGCCTTGTTGTTTGGTCTACGGTCATGAAAATCACAAACTTGAAAGAGCATACTCTGGTGATGATTTAGGCCAAGTTTGGTTAGTACTGGCCCAGTAGTTTCAGAGGAGAAGATCTTTGATCTTTAAAAGTTAACGGATGGAAAGACGGACGGACGACGGACGCCGAGTGATGGCAAAAGCTCACATAGCCTTTGGCTAGGTGAGCTAAAAATTGGACTATTAAAAAGTTTCTCGTTAAAAGAAAACTGAAGCAAATCTTACAAATCTAGCCAAATGTCCAATAACGCTCTTTGTGTTTTAGCAATTGATTAGACGTTGCAAGTTTCACTCAACTGCAATCATCAGCTATGTTTATGTATACCGGAATCTAGTTAACTGTTGATACAGTCTGCGTAGTAAATTATGAACCATTTTTGTACAAATTACTAGTATATCCACGTAATATAGCATTCTGTTGTGCTAAGGCCTTTAGATATATTTGTTCTGAACTAAATTGTTAAGAAAAAATTTCCAATTCCGAGGGAATTGCCGGGTATTAATATAATTCAATATTTGATTTGAAATGTGTATGATTTTAAAATTGTATGAATTTCATTATGATATTTGGTGAATGTCTGCAGTTAAGAGGGCGCATGAAGCAATAGCTCTTTTCATAAAGTGCTGTTATCTTTTCCTGGATTTGAACTATTATGGAGATATTAAACAAATACAAAATAAGAGTTATCCTATAATTTCTGTAAATAGAAATCTAAGATAATGAGTTTTAAATTATTGGTCTTTAGGTGTGTAACTGATATTTTTCCCGTGACGTGACAAATGGAAATGGCCAGCTACTGAAACGTGTCTGCTTGATTTAAATTCACACCCTCCTACCTCGCAATGTTATACTAGAATATGGAACTTTTGAATCGTGTTTAATCCGGAATAAGTTCTATATTTATACAAAAAAAATTCAATACATCCATTCATTGAGAGGGAATCACTAATTAATTAACACTGTTGAGCTAAGGATGATTTATATTGCATCAACTTGTAGCACTTCAGGTTAATTGTTTTTCGTCAAATAAAATTTAGTAAAAGAATTGTCATATAGGAAAAATTATAAATGCTCTTCAATTTCATAAATATTTTGTCTTTTGTGTGGTATATTTTCATTTCAATAGGTTTAGAAATCCAGTATTCCTTCGTACTGGCATCTGAAGCTATCGTTTCCGCCTTCAATTACACGATAGTTCCTATCTCGAAAGTCCCGTATCGGCTCTTACGGGTTATTCATTATGATTTTTCAGTAGTACATGCTACAAAACTAGTCCGTGAAGTTACAATATCGTACAGCATGCAGGGATCCACAACCGGCAGATGATGTATAGAGATTATTATATGGCATTTTTCATATAATATCTTCATATCATCCCGAGACATTCATATTAGCCCGAAAATGCCCTGTCGAATGAGAAACACCAAACAGGAGGGAACTATCTGTTGAAATGTGATAAAACACACACGAAAGAAAAAAGCGAGGTGGCAAAAGACCTCTTCCTGGCTATACTCATAAGTGAACATTTTATTTTAGTAAAAAGTGAGTGGTTTACATTGAATTTGTTTAACATAATAAAGTGATGTCCAAAATGAAACCAACATGCGCACTTTGAAACAAATTCCGTTGCAAACGACACTGACTAAATGGCACACATTTTACAAATGAAGAATTTTGTTTAACATGATTTCATTTTCTATGAAATAAAAAGAGTAAGACTGGTTGATATGATAAATAATTTATGATATGGCCTTCGGCCATCCGGCTTATATGGATGTCTCGGGATGATATGAGATATGATATGAAAAATGCCATATAATATTCTATATACGATTTCGGCATTTATGTGTTACGTTTGTACTTATGCTATGTACTGTGTATAATTCAACATTTCGCAACTTTTATAACTTGAAATTCAACGCTATTAGCATGCCAAATTAGGATTTATTCATACATTCTGTTTCTTCATCATGCGGTGTCAGCAATGGAAAGTAACAAAGCTGGAATTTAATTTATTTGGAGTCCATTCTACAGCAGTTAGAGATGAACAACTCTGTCTGACCGTACATATACGTTTGGCCTGCGGATTACAATTAATTTCTTTCCTGCACATGTACAAATTAACCTCGGCCACAGTATAAGAATTATTTAAATTACGCCAGTGAAGAAAAATATTAAAATTAAGAACAAATAAATGATTGTGCCTTTAAATATAAGATGAAGGGTTTTACAGATAAGATACCATGTAAATGTGTTTTCTGAATAGTTGTAAAGACATAATTCACAGTTTTAAGGACATGTCAGATGACTGTATTATTCCCTTAGATAAGAACATGTTAAGGGGTTTCGGACTCATCACGTATGTACATGTATACCACGGTGGTTCAAAATTAATTCTTTCACCTGCCATACGTATCCCACGCTGGCGTTAATATATCTGAATGTTGATTTATTTGTTGCCTTTTACGCAATTTGCGGCAACTGGTTCTCTTCATTTATATATAGAATGAACAATCTTTAATTGATTTAATATACATGTATATCATCTATATTTTGAACGGTGAATATCTTACTTACATAATAAAGAATCAATTATTCACCATAGAATAATCCCTAAAAATTACAATGTCCATGGAATAACCCTATTATTCACCGATGAATAACCCCGAAAAGTTGCAATGCTGTGGAATCATATTTCCAATGTTTGTTCGGTATAAGAAAACAGTTCGGTGAATATCTCAAATTGTCAACTGCACAGAGGTTATTTCCCTCGGGCTAAAGCAGTCGGGAAATAATCTCAGTGCAGTTGACAATTTGGGATATTCACCTCTTTCGAGGCCCGGGTTTCGAGGACCATAACTGAATATTATCTGTATGTTGGACAGTAAATATCTTATATTATCTATATGTTGAACTATGAATTAACTAATATAAATGCATTTATGAATGATTTGATTATTAAAGCTGGGGTTAAACACCGCCAATACATTAGTTGGTAGTGCCTATTAGCCCATTCGGGATAACAAAATTAGGAAAGTAATGACCATTATCTATAAATTGGTCTTTTAACCGATATATATATATATATATATGGACCGGCCATTTAACTTGAAAAAAAGGGGGCTAAGGTTTTTTTTTAAATATTTTGGAGCTGATTTTATTTGAAAAAAAAATTATTTTGGCTGCCAAAATGATGAAAAAAAAATTTTGAAGGAGGTTTTCTGCACTCTAAAATAATGTTAATTTTTGAAAACAAAATATAAATAGAGTGTTTACTTAAAACTTTATTTCACAGAAATGAAAATTTAAACGTGTTACGTTGCACGATGCAAGATCTGTGTAACACCAAGGGTACTTTGTCTCGCTTAATTAAAAATTCCCATCCTTAGGTAATAATCGGTGATAGGCAGTTGTATGAGTAAACAACGTTGAGAGGTTCGTAATACAATTATATGTAACATGTGAATAACAAAGGTGCATGTCATGATAAAATTTAAACGGTTAAACAAGCTCACAAATACTTTTTAATAAATGCGTCAAGTGTATCAATGATTTTTTTTCTCATCTTTTTATATTGGCGACACTGAAAGGCATTCATTAATTAATAATGCAACGTCAATCGACCATCGCATTAATTAACACTTTATCCACCAGTGACGTCCGCTCTACTACCTAAGACTGTATTGATGTGCAGCATGGCCCTCCATACATTTCAATTGCAAAATTTTTGTGCGTGTCCTGTAGCCTAATGGCAAATGTCTACAGCAATTATGAGAAGTAGTTCTTAAGACCACTTTTGTAGTAATAACTGTTACAAGAGCCCCATAAACAGAAAATCCAAAAAAATCGTAAAATTTAAGGGAGGGTAGGCAACTTCAAAGATAATTCCGCTTGAGAAAAGAAGGTGAAATTGCTCGAACTTCGGTTGAATAATGTAGAAAAATTATTGAATATAACAGACATATCACAATTTTAGGAACAATCACCCACAGAAAGAAACTGCGCCTAAATTTGGTGAAAATAAGGAAATTAAGTTATTTTGACACTACCAGCTTTCCATGTACATGTATTTCTCTGTCATAGGCTATTTATGTCAAAGATTCAGAAATGAAAGTGGTGTAACAGGCTGAGCTACTTGAGCGAAGAAAAGCCAGTTTGGGGCCACTTTCGGTTCTCTGGGACGACTTTAGTACGAACGTGGCACGACTTCCGGTTCTCCGGGACGACTTTAGTACGAAAAAAAAACGTCAAAAACACCATTTTTAGGTGGGGTGGGCTGTTGCTCTCCACCCAACCCAATTTTGCTCCCATTCCATACTCCCCCAAATCCTAATACTTGAACTTATTTCCTGTCAGCATCAACTATATTCTGCCTCATCTCATTTGCATATAATTTCCATAAATTTGCAAAGAAATGAAAATACGACTTTCTAGAAAAAAAGCTCTGGTGGACAAAGAGTTAAATAGTTGAAATATTTTGTTCTATTTTACGATTAGTTTCAATTTTAAGATATTTATTTCCATTTGTATATATATATATATATATAACATGTATAAAGATAAGAACAATTTAATTTTGTCAAATCGTCGGATCTAACATCTGTAATAAAGTTTATCCTAATCTTTTCAGACATAATTCTCTTTAATTAGCAAGGGTCAGTTTGACTTTTACAAACCGCCTGGCTGTATTAAGTATGTATATTGTGAACTGTGCGATCGAATAGTAATTTTTATTTCCCCAAAATTAAAGCGATATTAAGTCCAACTAAAATCGAATTAATTTTAATGCTGTAATCAAATGATCCCTGCTAAAGTTTATCTATACACGTTATTATTGCTCCTCTGGGGAATATATAATCCACAAATATAACGATGAACTGTTAACCCAGACAAGTTATAACATGAAAATTTCTCACGGGGTCATCTGTCTGATTATCAGGAAATGTTTCACTAGATGTCCCAGATGAAACAAAAATTCTTAAACAATAAAATAAAATGAAATACGTTCCGAAAGTGACCAAAACAACGAATTTTACTTGTTTAAATTATTCTGTGCATTATATTACATGATATTTCAGTCATTTTCATGGTTTTTTCGATTGTTGTTTTTTATTGTTTTTTTTTGTGGTTATTTTATTTTTTTCTTTTGAGATGTTTTTTACTTTTTATTTTTTTTTTTGTATTATTTGGACCACTTTTGGATTGTGGCTTTCCATATTATTTGATTCCGATGATGCTGATGAGAGACTATTCCTTGAAACACGTGTGCAGAAAAATCAAAATTAACCGTTAATTATACAACTAAGGTATTCTTGTTTTTCTAATAGAAGAGGACTCTTATTCAGACTTTGATTCGGCAAAATTGAGTTAGATAAGCAGAAACATTCTTATGAAACTTGAATCTTATTTTATTGCAAGGTTATCATTATGACAGATATTTCTGTAAACACACCTGGCTATGGCCGGGATGAGCTTTTTTCGCGTCCGTCGTCCGTCTACACACACCTTTCATTCAAAGATGCTCTCCTCTGAAACTGCTGGGCGGTTCGAACCAAACTTTGCTAAAATAGTCATTGGATAATGCTCTGCAAAAGGGTGTTTTCCGGTCAGTTATATCTAAGATAAACGGGGAACATAGTTTAACATGAACACCTATGGGAAAACACATCCAAATATCTTCTTCTCTGCAACTGCTGACCCTAATCTTGTTGGTGGCCCCCTTCAAAAACTTTTTTCAGGTCACCGCTACATTAAAAATGGCAACCAGTAAGGGAAATAGCTTTAACATTGGACCCTATTATGAAACTTTCAAAGCTTGGCACCTCCGAAACTACTGAGCCAATTCGAACCAAACCTGGCTTCATTAGTATTATTTAGGTAGTTCCCTGCAAGAGGGTGTTCTTCAGGTCAGTGCTATAACCAAGATGGACGCCAAAGGCGAACAAAAAGTTTTTTTGTTTTTAAGTCAGCGCTTCATCAAAGATAACCGCCGGCGGGGAACATCAATCTTAACATTGATCCATATGGGTAAGACAAATTCAAAGAATTGTCTTAAGGTGTTCCTCTGTAATAAAATAAAAAAAAGAAAAAGAAAAAAGAAAAAGAAAAAAAAAGAAAAGAAAACGAACTTACTGTGAATTTAGTTTCAGCACATGCGCATTTCGACAACCTTTGTCTTTTCAGTGCAGAAAAATGGTGTTTTTCACTTCAGTGCTATATCCAAGATGGCTGCCAACAGGGAACTTAGTATAACATTATACACTATGTGAAAACACATTCAGAGATCTCATCTTCTGAAAATGTTGAGCCAATTAGAACCAAACATGGCCACAATAGTCTTAAGGTAGCCACTGCAAAAAATGTCAGTGCCAAATCCAAGAGAACATAGTTTTACAATTGGACCTTATTGGAAAACACATTTTATATTTTCTCGCTGAACCGAACTTGGCTATGATATTCTTTAGCTAATCAAATGCAAAAAGGATCAGGTCATTGATTTATCCAAAATAGCTGACAGCGGGAAACATAGTATTTACATAAGTCCTTATATGAAAACACATTAAAAAACTTCTCTGGAACTGCTGAACCACTTGGAACCAAACCTGGCCGAAATAGTCTTTAGGTAGTCCCAAGCAAGTGTTTCAAGTCAACACTTTATCAGATATGGCTGCCAGAAGGGAACATAATTTTTACATTTAATCCTATGGGTAAACACGTGCAAAGATTTTCTCCTCTGAAACTGCCGAGGAAATTGGAACTAACTTGACAAAACAGTCGTTAGGCCTGCCGTCCCCTGCAAAAAGATAGTTTTTCAGGTTAGAGGTATATCTAAGATGGCCGCTAGCCGTGAACACAGTTTTAGCATTAGACCCTATGAAAAAACACATTCAAGGATCTTCTCCTCTGAAATTGCTGAGCAAGTTGGAACCAAATTTTTGCCGAAATAGTTTTTTATGTCAGTGCTTTATCCAGAATGGACACCAACGGGGACATATTTAGCATTGTACCCCATCGGAAAACACATTAAAAGATTTTCTCATTTGAAAGTGCCGGGTCAATGTGAACCGAACTTCGCCATGCATAAAAGGTATTTTCAGTTAGATGCTACAGTAGTCCTTAGGAGGACCCCTGCAAAAAGGCGGTTTCTGGATTGTGCTATAGTGAAGAAAGCAACCAGCGGAGAACATAGTTTACAACTAAACACCATGGGAAAACAAATTTAAAGATTGTGATCTCTGAAACTGCTAAACAAATTATCACAACAGTCTTCAGGTGTTGTTCTGCAAAAATTTAGTTTTTTTTCCAGGTCAGTGCTTTATCCAAGTTGCCGCCAACGGGGAACAGTAATAATTTAAGACCCTATGGTAAAACACATTCAAAGATCTTCTCCTCTAAAACTGCAGAATCACAATATTATTTCGTTGGTTACCTACAAAAAGGGTGTTTCAGGCCTGCGCTATGTCAAAGATGGCTGTCAGAAGGAACATAATTTTAAAAACAAAATCTATGGGTAAACACATACAAGGATCTTTTCGTCTGAAACTGCTGAGTCAGTTCGAACCTAACTTGGCCAAAATAGTCCTTAGGTTGTCCGCAACAAAACGTCAGCGATATAGCCAAAATGGCCGCCAGTTTTAAAATTTGTATTGTGCCAAAGAAATTATATAAACACAAGCAAAACCAATATATCTAAAATATGAATCTTCTAACATCGTTTGTTTTGTTATAACTATTGTATAAGTCATGATGAGTTTGTGTTCCACAAATCATATAGATTAAGTCGACCTCCGATTTGAATGCTTTCTAGTTCGATGGGATTAGCACAGGGTAGATTTCTGTATGATTATATTCTTCTTTGTAAATCCAAAGATACTGTTTTTGATGTTTTTAGAGGGCTACAGAATGTAACATTTGACATAGACCATTACCAAATTTCTGCAGAATACAGGCTTCAGATCAGAATTCTTGAGAATTTGTATAAACTGGCTTTTAGTTGGGTGTGGATAACCATCGCGTTCGAGTTCGAGTTAAAGTTCGAGTTACAGTTCGAGTTCGAGTTACAGTTTGAATTAAAGTTCGAGTTACAGTTCGAGTTACAGTTCGAGTTAAAATTCGAGTTATATTTAACTCGAATTGTTGACTTTCTTGTACCATCTATCGAGTTACGTTTCGGGTTAGAGTTAAAATTCGAGTTAAAAAAGTTCGAGTTAATATTAATATTAAGTGATATTTTGATTAGCCACATGTATTCTACAGTGAAAAGATAGTTCAATCTAAATTTGATTAACAGCAGTCCATGCATACTTCTCAAGTTGTCTAATTGATAACAAACATGAACACAACTCAAGTTTGGCATTTTTTTTATACTTTCACACTCTAGCATAAAAATTAGTTTCACGGACTAAAAAAAAATGCATATTTTTTTTAATTCAAAGAGTATTGAGACTTTAAAATTAAACAATGGTCAAGAGCTGACATCCCGAGATCCTGTTTCAATTAAAATCTACATCGATCATCCCAAGCTGTGTTCTAAGCAACTTGAAGACTCTAACAGGAAGATAATTTTGTGCAAGATAACCAAGTCTGTCCAATATAAAAACTAGAGGCCAAGAGACTGAATCTGTATCGCAGTCACCTTTGTCATAGCTGACACCACGACACAGTCCAAATAACCTAATGATAAAATGTCTCCTTTTCAAGTATGTGAATAGACCTTGATATTATTTGTTTAAATTTTAACCAAATTTTCTGATGGCAACGATTTTGGATATGGTGAAGACTAAGGTAGATCGCCACTAATACACAGCGCATTCGATTGCAATCGGCACATCACTCGGCCATTTCCGTCAAGTCGAAGAAAGTGACCTCGCAGGTAACTGGCAACCATTTTGGACTACTTTCCTCGGTCACGTGATGTAAATAAATATGGCAGGATGGTAACGAGTGAAGCACTCACGTTTTCATCTGACTTTTGCATTTTTTGACTAGATCATCTGGCTTTACTGCTTTTGTCATCACATTTCACCTATCCGTCAGTTGTCTGTCCGTTCAGGGACTGATTTTGAGTATCTCTTACTACTATCACAAAAAAAGTTAATATTAGTACCGTTTTGTGCAATTTAAGAAAAATAATAACAATTTCGAATTAACTTATATTCGAACTTCCTGCCGAATTACAAACGTCTAAGTTCTAGACTACTTGAATTTTAAAACTCTTAACTGATACCTTCTATCAAGTCAAATGCTATTATTTTAACCTATACAGCTTTGTATTAGAACTTGCTGTGCTTAGTGTTTTATTGCATTAAAACAACACTTGAATGGAACAAAACCAAGCATAGTATATAGTTAACTAAGAAGTGAACGTTATCAAATATCAAATCAATACTTTAATTAATTACAAAATAGATTCGGATTTCGGACCCGAAATCCGAATTCTTTTTTGAACCTTACAATATCTAATTTTTTTGTAAATTTTGTTGAAAACTAAGTAGTGTCTCCCTCATGCAAAGCTCTGTCCTTAGCTGATTTTGGCTTTACATTTAGATGTTATTGGTTATTTGTTCTCTCTCAGTATTTATACACCTTTGAGTTTATGGTCTTCCAAACGTTAAGATTTTATCTGCACTGAAGAGACATAAGTTGTCGAAATGCGCATTTGCAGAAAATAAATTCACAGTAACTTCGGTATTTAGTTATTTTTTAAAGGAATTGCAGAAGAAATGTGCAGAAAACTTATACTTTTTCAAAAAATTCTTAACTCTAGTGGTCATAACTTTGAAACGAAAAATTGAAATTTAATCAAAATCGAAACTGAGTTTGCATTTATGGTAAGGAAGACACACTGAAAAAGGAGTTATTTTTCCATTTTAACTTTGTTTATAAATTAAATCTGCAAAACATGCACGCGGGGACATTCATAACCGAATTCTAAATATCTAAATTTTAGAAATCTTTGTTTAAAATTAAGGAATAACAAATGATTCATGGCAAAATAAATTAACCCTTAGACTGCTACACGCGACTATTGCCGTTTTTGAGACTTTCTGATGCAAAGGTCGCCGTGTTGGTGTTAATTTTAAATATTAGAACTCTGGCTACAATTTCAGACCAGCAAGTACAAATGTAACTGCTTTGAATGATTTTAGTTTTCTTTTTGCCTGAAACATCGGCACTTGGCAGAAGAAAATTTTTAAAATGTTATATCTTGGCTACCTATTGTCATCCGCAAGCCGAAAAATACAAACCCCATTGAGACAATTTTGATGTAAACAATTTTGAAATTGGCCACAGCAAAAACAAAAATTCTTTCCATGAACAGATATGCCCAGAAGAAGATGCAGACTGCCGAATTAACAAAATTTTGGCTAGACAACAATAGAAACTGCAATCCTCCCGTACCAATGTCTCAAATGGGCAAGAGTGATAACGGGTACACGAACCTAGATACGTTAGCAAATATTTAACCCCAACTCCCCGGTTTTTTTCTGAAGAAGTTCACAAGTAAGGATCCGAATTGATATCAATTCAAATACCGACCTCCCTGGTTGACAAAGAAGACCCCTACAAACT
>MJUU01061113.1:145341-166552 GCA_002080025.1 Modiolus philippinarum
TAGATGTGCACCTCCCTTTTTGGAATTATTTTGAAAATTTTTTCTTACTTTTACGGACTTTGGAACTTAGTCATTTTTTATTGACATTTTCAACAAAGGGTACCTATTTTGTGAAATCAACTCCTCCTACAGTTTTCAACCTACATTATTGAAACTTCACAAAATGTTTCTATTTATATTGTAGATGTGCACCTCTCTTTTTGGAATTATTTTGAAAATTTTTTCCTATTTTTACAGACGTTGGAACTTAGTCATTTTTTACCGACATTTTCAACAAAGGGTACCTATTTTGTGAAATCAACTCCTCCTACAGTTTTCAACCTACATTTTTGAAACTTCACACAATGTTTCTATATATATTGTAGATGTGCACCCCCCATTTTGGAATTATTTTGAAAATTTTTTATTATTTTTACGGACTTTGGAACTTAGTCATTTTTTATCAACATTTTCAACAAAGGGTACCTATTTTGTGAAATCAACTCCTCCTACAGTTTTCAACCTACATTATTGAAACTTCACAAAATGTTTCTATATATATTGTTGATGTGCACCTCCCTTTTTGGAATTATTTGGAAAATTTTTTCCTCTTTTTACGGACTTTGGAACTTAGTCATTTTTATAGACATTTTCAACAAAGGGTACGTATTTTGTGAAATCAACTCCTCTTACAGTTTTCAACCTACATTCTTAAACTTCACAAAATGTTTCTGTATATATTGTAGATGTGCACCTTCCTTTCTGGTATTATTTTGCAAATTTTATCCTATTTTTACAGACTTTGGAACTTGTTCAATTTTTATTGACATTTTCAACAAAGGGTACCTACTTTGTGAAATCAACTCCTTCTACAATTTTCATCCCTGACTTTTGAAACTCCACAGAATGTTTCTATATATTTTGAAGATGTGCACCTGACTTTATTGAATTATTTCCAATATTTTTTCATATTTTGCCAGACCTTTTGACTTAGTCATGTTTTATCAATATTTTCAACATATTCTATACACAGACCCAGTAGGGAACCAATAAAACTACGCTTTATAGCTAGAAGCACCCAAACGCAACCCGGCCATTTGAGTCTTTGACCCATTTTTGAACTTTTGACTGTTAAGTGCAATTCTTCGTCAATAAATCTAATGTCTGAATAGCGCAAGGCGTGGGCTCTTGGGCTCATGTTAGTGTCGGCGGCTATTTCTCCGATCCTAGAAAAGACAAAAAAAAGGCCAGAGAAAATGCGGCGTAAAATAAGGAGCATTCGAACGACGAACTGCATACATGGCGTAGCGACAATATCAATTTTTTAAGCAAGCTGATTGAAAAAGGGACACGGACGTCAGGTTTGAAAGGTTTTGTGGTTTTAAGCCTTCGATCATATTTCTTACTATAAAGGTTTGTGTATTATCCTGATGGCAGTATAATTTATGCACAAAGCTTACCCCGAAATGTAATTTGTAATAGTAGACGGCGAGCGATGTCCGTAATATAAAATGTCATTGAGGGGTGGGGGGAGCACACATTATCTAATTTATAGGATTGCCTAAAAGTATGAAAAGAATCAACTGCTGTTTTGCAATTTTTTCTGGTATTTTCAGCCAAAGAAGAATACATAAGATGTTCAATCTCAGCTGTTAAATCTTCCAAATATGGTCTTGGATTATTTCTTCCCCTTCTGTCTCCGCAGCAGGAAACAACTTTCGAAATCTCTGCCATTCAGAACGACTTAGAGAATCTGAAATTTGGTTAATTTTCCCAGGAATATGAATTGTTCTTATCATAATATTGTGAATTAGTGTATTCAATATTAAAGACCTGACAAGGAACTATACTCTCTGCATTTTTGATGACTTCCGATTGAGACGACAGATTTGTTTTCAATATTAATGTTATTCTCAAAATTTTTTAAAATCTCCCCGAAATCTGAATTGCGACAACTACAGGAAATAGTTCCAAAAATGTGATGTCAGTGAGGATACTTTTTTTTCAACCCATTCTTTGGGCCAGTTAGCCAGGGCCAATCTACCCTGAAAATATATACCGAAACCTTTATTTTGCCCTCCAGCACTAACTGTAAATGGGTCGATGGAATCGGCATCAGCCCAGAGAGATTCGAGCATGACGATATAATTCGTCAAAAAGAATGCAAGACTCTTAGGTCTTCCCTGTTTGAGATTATCACTCTGATTTATGGTGGGATTTTTCGACTCCGCATGTGAACCTCCTAGGGAAAGCCCGACCCGGGGCTACGACCTGACATGCAAAGTTCAATAGCCCATTTAAAGATTGTAATTCACGTAAACTAACCTTCTTAGCCCTAACGAAGACTTCTAATTTGGTTTTTATGTATAATAATTATTCTGTGGGAAGTCTTAATTTCATTTCGATTAATGTATCGAAGTCGATTATCAGAAAAGTCTAAATTTCTGGTGGCTCTATTGTCTTATCTTCAGCCAAAGGGACACCCCAAAGTCTGCATACCCCTCTAAAAAAGGTCAAGACTGTTTTAACAGGTTGTAGTGCCAGGAGGGCTACCAAAAGAAAGTCATTTAAATAGTGTATAACTGATGGAGGCCCCGAACGGAAGACACTCATCGTAATAGTATGCACCATACAACCGAAACCCAAATGGATCAAAGTCCGATGCGATTAATTATCTTTACTGCATCATCAAGGCCGGAATTACGGACAGAGCAGAATTCTGGATCTATATAATCGTTTAAGGAATTATAATGAGGAAAAGATAAATTGTGTATCAGTCGAAAATCGCCATTTTTCCTTGTTGCCAAGAAAATCCCTGAAATACGTAAGGTTGGAACATGGGGATGTGTTAATTCTTTGTTAAATTTTTCTGCAACAATTTTCACCCGTTGTGAAACACTATTTGAATTTCTTGATTGAACTGGTAATGTAGTACCTATGTAATGTAATTTGAAACCGGAATAAAGACCTTTCATTGTCTCGTTCGCGATTTTTTGATTAGGATAGGTTCTTAAAAAGATTCTACTACTGTTCAGCATGGATGGGGGAGCCCCGAGATAAAAGAGATGAGAATTTTTTATCCCTGAAAAATTTGTCAGGGTGGTCCTCTTGACACTTGAACATTTGTGTACGAATTCACAGCGAATCCCATGGCTGCATTTTCCTTCGCTAAAACCCTAACAGGCTCGAAAAGAAAAGGAATCCTTTTCGAGAGTTGGACAGATTGTGTGTATTGAATCGTTGCACCCCTTGCTCAGACGAGTTCTTTTGTGCCTTATAGATATATAAACTCTTTTTTGTGTGGTGTTGACACGTAAAGAACCCACAACTCCATATACATATTAACCCACAAGGAATGTGGAGAGCGAGATTTCATAAGGCGGTATTGCTCCTCATAGGAGACCCAACCTAATCTATTACCCCTTGCCGCAGCAAGGCGGACAATATGCATTTATTTCATTAGTTCTTGACCCCTGTTTGGTCATTTTTGAAGCACCATGTAGATCAAGAACACGGAAGACCATACGTGAATATTATTTATTGCATTTTGTTTATTTTGTACAACTGTAATTTGCCCTTCATTAATATGAAGAGTTCCACTGAGTTAGGGGTCCAGGATAAATCTTTGTCGGATTTCAAAAGGAGTGATAAATCAATGAATTCCCCGGGCCATACTTTTTCTTTCATTTTGACTGGAATATGTTCACTGATAGGATCAACAATGCTTGTTGTATAGTTTGGTGTTTGCCTAATTTGTATTAGATCCGTACCTACAGCCCCTTGGGAAATATTGCTGTTCGTCAGATTTGTTTGTAGGTTTTGGGTCGCTTGACCAGTATTTAATGGGTTGGCTTGGTCTGACAAATGTTATAAACTTTGAGCTGAAGCACCTTGCAAGAGACTACTTTTTACAAATTGCGCACCTGTTGGTCGGATAAAGGTTGAAAGCCCCGAGCCTGATTGAACAGCCTGGTCTAAAAGCTGAATACTAGCATTTTTTCCAGAATATGAGACACAACTGGATAAGCCTTGGTCCGAACTGGCTGGTAAACTGAAGTAGCTGTATGGTCCGTAGAAATTACAGCGATGTGTGACAAATGAGGTGAGCCTTGTGATTGTGATAATGAATGTCTACTAGAAGGATATAAATTACTCCCCGAGATCTCTGTGATTGACAAAGGAGCTGACAGGGACCTTTGTGATTATTGTCGTTGAGACGTTGGACGATTCTGCTGATTTTGAGTCCCCTTTGGGTTTTCTGTACGTCCTTTGTTGTTGAAATCGGCCTGGAACTGTAGACTTGTATTGTTTGTTGATGTATTTCTGTTGTGCTGTGTAGAAAGTCCAGTTGAAATTTCGGGTCTCCCTTCGGGTTGTCTAGATGGACTATCTTAAAGTTTCCTGCAGCTCGCTGAAACCTTTGCTGCTGTCTTCCTTTCAGGCGGCATCATTATGAATATTTACGATTAATGCCGTTGGATTTTGAGTCTCTATTTTTTTCGACAAGATGACGTCCGGCTAGTAGGATGCATACAGAGCGCTAATCAGGTGATGCATGTACATGAAGGGAAAATGTGAAAAGCGGTGACTATTGAAAAAGTGTTCAATCTCTAAATATTTTATTTTTTCAGGCTCGGAAAAAATTCTATGAGAACAAATGCTTACTTGTACGTACATCCGCTTTTATTTAACCTGTTAATCAAAAAGAGATACACATTAGTAGTCCTGTGTTGAGCCCTTAAGTGTAATCCTTACCTTAAATGTAATCCGATTACATTTAAGGTTCAGGACCACCCTTTAATGTAATCCTTAATGTAATCCGTCCTGTCCTTGACTAGTAAAACTTTTAATCTATATCCTATCAATTAGCTGTCAGTTTTTTAACATATTTCGCTTTATATTCTTCTTATGTTGTGATTTGACGTACACTTGATTATCTATCAAAGTGGCAATATGCAGAAACTAAATTTACTGTTACGTTCTTATATAACTTTTAATGGACATAAAACAGGCAATAAAGTTCGCGAATAGGTTTTAACCAACATTTCGCAAATTAAAAGATACTCCTTAGTTTTTAAACAAAAATTGTAAAATTTAGATATTGCAAGTTTTGATAGAATCGGTTTTCGGGTCAGCACCGAAGTACTGACTACTGGATGGTTCTAACAGTCCACCAGCAGAGGCATCTACCCATTGGTTAAATCAAAGAAGCCCATATCAACAAGTTATGACCAGCTAACAACTCCAGTTTACTCGGGAACTCGACCTACTTCGACTCGTCGTCAGGGGTGATACCAATAGTTGGCGAATTACCCTATGGGCTCCAGGAGAAATGGAGCGCGAGGGCAGTCAGCTAGAATGTCAGGCAAAACGTACCATTTTCGCCATTCACGGAATTTTGCAATTTCATATCTGAAATGTGCACACTAAATCCTCCGTAACTGTTGACTAAGATATTAAAATCACGAAGAAGCCAATTACTCAGCCTACTCAGCAGCAATCTTTGAGTAGACCCAGAATCACCACACGCACCACGCAAGACTGAAATAGACAGAAATGCAGATGCAATATCCGGTAAAGAAAGTTTAGATATCTGTATTCTACATAAGGTGAAACACCCATTAAATGAGTGCAACGTATGCTACAATAGTTGCTAGTCAACAGCTAAAGTCAGCCGTAATTGCTCTGCACGAAGTTAAGTGCAAAGACTGTGAAAGCGAATCGTATCCTTCTGTATTACATGTTGCGAAATCTAAGATGCCGACTGCTCATCCCCGTTCACCTTTGCAAAAGCATGGTGGAAGTCACAAGTCCCAGAAAAGTCGACGGATACAGACACAGTCAACAGTAAGTGTACCGAAATATCTGGAGTTATGTACAATGGCATGTCATGTGCCAAGATATTGCCAGTGAATGTATACCACAATGACAAGTCCTACAAGGTTGTCAAGTTATACGCCATGATTAATTAACCAGGAAACAGGTCTTTAGCTTCTTCAGAGTCAATATACAAGAGCAACCTATAAACTACAGCTTGTCAGTATGTTCGGTACAAGTCTGGTCTCAGGTCAGCAGGGCAGGAACTTCATCGTAGAATCACTGGACGGCACTGCGCATTTGATCTAAAACCACTCATTGAATGGGATAATATTCCCAACAATTGGGGTGAAATCCCAAAAGCGAAAGAAACACAGAACCACTCACACTTGAGATACATTGCTTGCCAGCTACAGCCAATTGATGACAAATACAAGATAATGTTGTTGATTGGACGGGATCTTCTCATAGCACACCAGGTGCTCGATCAGCGGACAGATCCAAATGATGGCAATGCACCATTCGCTCAACGACTAAATTTTGGATAAGTAGTTGTTGGAGAAACCAGTCCGGCCATGCTATACCCTATTACAAAGCTAAATGTCAAACTCACATTTTGTAGTTAGGGACGGGGCAAAAGTCACAATTGCGGCAGACAAAGATGAAGTAAGAGGCCAGTATTTCAAAGCAAGTAAGGGTATTTCTACACACACAGCAGTAAATAGCCAGGGCGTAACGGTACACAAACCCAAGACGAGGTTCAAAACGTGGTAACACCCTGGAACGACGCAGGACAGCTTGGTATCACACCAGAACAAGGAGCTCCAACGCAATCGAGCAACGATCCAACGAAGGCTAAACAGACAAGGCTCGCAAAGAAGGCACCACCTGCGTATAAGGTTTTACGTGCAAAACAATCCCTTGGACAGAAACCATTTTTGAACGTTCATGCAGAACGAACGTTCAAAGACGATTCGCTGCCACTAACGATAAATTTGGACAACGTTGAGAAACACCCGTCTCAAGAAAATGCAGAAAAAAAATCCGCAACAGCTCTTGAAAAATCAGGAAACACTGTACCCCGGAACAGTGCAACTACCTTCCAGTAGAGTGAACCCTCAGGCTCTTGCACGAGATCGAGTCCGGATTGTAAAATTGATCAAAACGAGTGGCTACTTGGACCCAAACAGCTCTTGGCTGCGAAGCAGACATCCTCAGAAGACCATGGTCTAGTTAATAAAGACATGGACAAAGAGATCAGACCCGTGGTCAGAACTGCCAAGAAAAATAGCCCGTCACCTGCTGTCGACACACTAGGCCTGATTGAAACTGTCCATGCTGCAGAACCGAAATATGGAAGGAATGTTATTGAATTCGTAACCCGTTATTTCTACGTCGATGTCAGATTACTTTCCTGCTCCTGCCCAAACGATGAACAGGCTACCCGATATTCCTACGTACATTTCGGGTTAATTTCTTGTCCCTGTCCAACGTTTTCAGGATACACTGGGCCCTTGAATTCGGGAATCGCTGACATCACATATTTGCCTGAAATATATAGTCCCGAAATTATGGCAACATTTACTTGCTGCGAGTGATCTCGCTTCAATTTTTTAAAGAATTAGACTTAAAGGCTGATGATAAACCAATAACTCGTAGACGGATAATTCCAACCATCAACAGGACTTAGGGTCCACTAGAACTCCTTGATCCCGTTATCATACGCGGGAAACTTTTCTTTCGAGATTTAATCCAAGAGACAATAAACTGGGACCAGCCCGTTTTAAAGAATTTGATCAATGAATGGAAAACGTGGAGAAATTCTCTTAAGGTAGATAGACACTGCTGTAATGCGCAATTCAATCGCTCATTAAAAAAAGAGTCGGATACGATGTTGGTTTGATTTTTGGGTCGGAACAGTAATTTGACGTCATAATTGAATGACAGATATGAAACGTCATACTTCGTTTAGTTTGCCGCGAATTAACTCCTTTTCCCGTAAATAATGTCTAATCCGGAGACTTTGTAAAATATCTCCGTTAAAAGCATGGTGACATATACATTTCTTGATTGTAACCAATAAATTACACCATAAAGTATCTGTTCACAAAAATACATCAAATTCTCATTGATAAAAATTGATATTTATTAATCTAAAATTGCCTTTCCATATTTTTTCCGTGCATTCTTTGTAAATTTAGGTGAAAATGGCTAAAGATGAACAACTTTACAAACTTTGATCTCAATTCTAGAAAAAGCAAGCATGGTGACCTATATTTTGGGTAAGTATAGATTGGTGCTTCAATTGTGTCGATTTACAACAAAATCTCATGGATATGAATGTATTTTAGATCAGAACAGAGACAAAAGAACAGTTTAAGCAACGCGTCTTTATAGCATGAAGAGCCTGTGATAAAACAGGTGTCCGCCCAACAAGAAGGGACGTACCCTACAACACTAGCTGTTGGGGACTCTAGTGAAGCTAGCTTTAGCACCGGGGACAACCGAAGTCAAACTTGAATCAGTTTGCGAACTGTATGGAACTCAACACATACTAGAGACTAAAAAGTCTATTGACACAGGTTCGGAGTCAGAACTTGTATGTAATATGACACCGAAGGAATACACAGTAATTGACCGTTGAAAAGCTCCCATAGTATATGAGCTTGGGAAATCTGCTATGTTACGCCTTCAATAAGAGATCCAGGACAGAACACTTATTTCGATGGTTGACACTGCGTCGGAAGTGACTGTCGCAGCGGAAAGTGCATATCAATTACTTGAACAAAAACCGCCTATTAGACGGTACATTAACATGCATGGAGCTGGGAAAGACATGTATATCAAAACATTTGTTACAGGACCCGTTGTAATACAAAAGGGAAAATGAGGCATAGAAGACCTCTATGTCGCCCCAATTTAAGACGATTTGATACTTGGTCGGGACATTTTGATAAATGCAAAAGTCATACAGGATTGTAGATCTGTGTCAATGGAGAAGCTCTAAATATGAGCTACGGGCTACACGATCGGGCCCAATGACACCAAAAATACCCAGGATTTGTCGGGTTAACAATACCACCAACTCCCCCCGGCAAAGAAGCGGGAATTCTTTAAAACGTGCTGCACGAAGGACAAAAACACCTGCAAAACCAGCTGAACAGTTGGTGTCATCTCGAAAACATACCAGGGATCTGATGAATACATTAGAAAAGCAGAAGTAAGATTTATTGTCGATGGAAAATCGACAACTTACCTTCGTCCGATCACGGACATGTTTATTCTTATTGAAGAAAACTGTACATAATGTACATATACTACTAATGGATACTACTGTTTGATGGATTTAACAGTTACTTTATTTCATATGTTGTTCTACTATAGAAATTGTAGTAATATCCCCAGTTTATCAGGCCGGGAGTGTAATGGAACAGCTGTTCCAATTATTATATTTTCTGTTTATTCTCTGGGTCTCGTACGGACGGCTTAATTTCCTGCCCCTATCCAATTTTCCTCTTTTCCAGTGTCAATCAGGAATAGTTGCCCCAATTTTTTCTTTATTTCTTTGCTTGTATTTTTGAGTTGATTGACTTGTTCTCGTCTTGATATGGCTAAGATGCTGCTTACCAGACGTTGAGCTCTAATTATTTAATCATATGATTGTACATAGTGTTAGATATGCTAATAGCAACAAATCTTTTTTACCTGTGTACTGACGACAGACGCACATACAACGACAAAGATTTACTTACTTTTCGGCTTTTTAGAAAAAATCGCTAGCTGTAGCAGACATTGGTGATAGACTATTTCTCTGTACCTTTTATTGCACGTTATTGTCTTGTTAGACATAAAGTAACATGGTAAAACTATTGTCAATTTACCCCAAAATTATTGATAATGTATATATTTTGTGTCAATCGTCACGTAATGGTGGAATACATTGAATATCGCAAGTCACAATCACCCTCTTGCCTTGTTTTTGTTTTGGCCAGTCCCTGAACAAGAAACTAGGGTTAAGCTGGCTGGATCCGGTCCACCACAAGTTTGAACCTGGCTTGTATTGCTGTCGTCAAAGCTGGTCATACGTACAATAAATACCTACTCGTATACATATGTATGTAGTATCTTGGTGACCATGACTTGAACCAGTCCGTAAAGCGCTGTAGATCGATGGTTTTGTTTGATTGTTGAAAATCAATTTATGACATTTTTTATTACTACTTTTTGGCAATGGGAGCAGATTGTTTAAGGGGACGACCATGAGATTTTCGGGGGAGGGGGCTTGAGCGATTTTTCAAATGCATAATTTAATTATGGTGCGAGTGAAATGATGTAATCTAATCCTATTTGTCATGGAAAAAACAATTGAATTATGATTTAAAAAAAACAACATTTTTATTGATTCAAATTGGCTCAGCAGCTTCAGAGGAGAAGATCTTGGAGTGTGTTTTCCCATAGGATCCAGTGTTAAATCTATGATCTCTGCTGGCAGCCATCTTTGGATAATGCTCTAACGCAAAAATAAATTTTTGCAGGGGACCACCTTAGTTAAGACTACTGTGTCTAAGTTTAATCCGAGTTAGCTCATCAGTTTCAGAGGAGATGAATTTTGAATGTGTTTAAACAAACAGGTCACATGTTAAATGAATTACTAGTACCAAATGAATACCGAAACAATATTGGAAAATCATTATCCCTTCTGGTGGCCATTTTTGATATAGCACTGACCTGAAAACACTTTTGTAACAGGGTACTACCTAAAGATTATTGTGGTCAAGTTTGGTTCCAATTGGTTCTGCACTTTCAGAGGAGGAAATCTGGTGTGGTCCAATGTTAAAACTATGTTCTGCTGGCAACCATCTTGGATATATCGAGGACCTGAAAAACACGCTTTTGCATGGAACTATCTAAGGATTATTTTGGCCAAGTTTGGTTCAAATTGGCCCAGTAGTTTTAGAGGGAAAGTCCTTTCAATGTTTATTTCGGATGGACCACGGACGCAAAGTCATACCAAGCGGAGCTGATAAGAAATTTCTGTCATATCAATTGATGACCGTAAAATAGAATAGGAAGAAAGTTTCTTTTCTTCTCCGTACTTTTCCATCAGAATATTTCTATACAACCATACAACCTGAGTCATGGGCTGACTTAGAGACCTCTTTTTTGTAAATACCAAAAAAACCTAAGTTGCATAATCGACGGTAAATATTCCTGTTATGTAGACGTGTTTCCCTGATTTACCTCTCATCAGAAGAAAGCCATAACCCAAAAGTGGTCTGAAAAGGTAGTTACTAGAAATATTGAAAATGGAGGCTAAATCAAATACCAGGGGCATTCACCGAGTACCATACACAGAATGAAGCACTAGTAACAGTATATTTCAATAAAGGCAAGGCTGAATTTTCGTGTTAGAAAATATGCTAAATTTCATATCAGAATCGAAATAAACCATTTTAACTTAATGTTTTATTGTCATTTGAACTCGGGATAAAATATTTGAAAAAAAAGAATGTCAATAAAATACCGTAAGGGACCGACAATTTATTTATTTTTTTAACTAGTACAAACAAAATATTTTTTTTGAAAATAAGCATTATTTTTTGGGGCAGAAAGCCCCGTTCAGAAAGTTTTTTCCTTCACTTTTGCAGCCAAAATATTTTTTTTCACATAAAATCAGCTTCAGGATATTTTTTTCGAAAAAAACAGCCCCCCCCCCCCCCCTCTTCAGGTTAAAGGGTCGGTCCCTAACGGTAAACAGCCATTTTCCAAATTAAAAGAATGTAAATAAAAGCTCTTGTAATATACCGCACAACTCTAATTTTGAACAAGTAAAATTTCTATGTCCGGAACGTATTTTATTTAATTTTGTTTCTGTTTAAACTAGACAAACATTTTATTTCCACACAATTAGGCTTAGTAGCTGTTCAGATGACCCCATTAGTTTGTCTGAGTCAAGAGTTCATTTCGACAGAAAGGTTATATTTGTGAATTATATATTCCCCATAGGAACAATAATATCGTGCATATATAAACTTTAACAGGGATCATTTGCTTCCAGAGCAACAATTTATCTTCACCCAATTAAACATTAAAATTAATTAACTTCATTAGATAGAGTTTAGTTTGACTTAATATCGCTTTAATCTAACTGCAATGAAATGAAAACTTTCCGTGAATGAACTTTATTAGAGATGTTAGATCTGATGGTTTAACATAATTTAATTTTTCTTGCCTTTCATGTTTTCATTGATAATATTACAAAGTGTATTTGCAAATGGATAAAACAAAAACTGAAATTAAAAAAAAAATCAAACTAACGTAAAATAAAACATAATATTTTAACCATTTTAGTAATGGGATGATCGAAAGAATCTGCATTTTTAACTACTAAATGCCTTTCGTTGTTGGCAATATTAAATGATGAGAATAAAATCCCGAAAACACTTCATATGTACATATAGCAATTATTAAAAAAATATTTTGTTAACTTGTTTAACCGTTGGCATTTGAATGATGACATGCATTTTAATAAAGTGCGGCGATCAAACACTCCTTGACAAATCTTTCTAAATTACGTTTTGTCTTATTCTTTTGCCTTTCAAGATTGTGGTCATGGAGTCATGGTCTTCCTGCATTGGGTATTATCTGTATGCTTATTACACTATAGGGAAACGGACAAGAGAAAGGCGAGATTGGGTACCCATAACCCGGTTTAACCCTACTGCTAGCTTTTGCTAGTGCCGGTACCAAGTCCGACTTTCCCGAGTTCCTATCGTTGTCTATGTTTGTCTTTTATCTTTTTGTTGGTGTTTTCCTTGTGTACGGATTGTGATATTTAATATTTAATTGTGATTTTCGACCATTGTAGGTATTTCCTGCTATCTCTTCTTTGCAACTTTATGTTGCATATTTATAATCTAAGAGTGTATCATGATATTCATGTAATTTTGTCTTTGTCTATTTATGATGATTATTACCGATTGCTTTTAGATTTATGATTATTAAAAAAAATTAAAAGTACATCGCGATCGTCTATGTAGCGGAAACTGAAATTAAAAGACCGGGCTACATGCTTTTGTTTTTCTGTAGCCCTTGTAAAAACTTGGCCACATTCGAGTAAACGACCGCCGTGCGCGGTCCCGGCTTATGAATAGGCCCGCAGCATCCCCTGAGCTTGGAGTATGAGTCTTCCTAACAGAGGACCCCAAGGGAACCCCGGGATATAGAAATAGGACCTAGTATCTCCGGCTTGCGGGGTGTGACCCCTCCTAAACGGGGGCTGACCCCGAGGGTCCCGGGATATAGAAATAGGACCCATTCCGTGGTTGTGCGGGATTAATAAATACACAACCCATCTTTCGGATGGGATGTTAACTCAGGTCCACGTGTTGGAAGAAATGCCACGCTTCCTGCACGTTAAAGAACCCTTGTAACAAGCCCTTTTGGGTTGGTCCGTAGGTGATCGGCTACAAGGCTAAATTCCCCGCCCTTGACGATTTCACCCTACTTTTCCAGTGGCAGTCAGAATTTCCCGTCCCATGGCCCTTTCCATACCCCAAAGTGATTGTTTATTAACAAACTTGTTCTCGTCTTGATATAGCTGAAATATTGCTGAGTAGACGTTAAACAATATTCAATCAATCAATCGAGTAAACGAAAGTGTCAGCTAAAAGTGGCGCACTGTTAGTTCCCATGGGAATCCAAATTGTCTGTATAAAAATGCGACCTCCAAATTCGAAAAAAATTTTGTCGATCAAACATCTTGATTACGCCATTCCCTGTGTACTTCTTGTTTGACTTGGTGTGGTTCTAAACAAAGTATGTTTTGTCTTTCCCTACTACTTAATAGGTAAATCTGCGTTCTCCATTTTCAGTGAAGAAATTTTATGTATCAAATCAGAAATTAATGTTTTCAGTTCAGTTTGTGTGGCAGAGTTGTAGAAAGAGTAGAAAAATCAAACGTTTGTATGCTGTGGCAATTGGTGATTTATAGGCCCGTTAATTTCGTGATAACATGGCGGCCTAGATATCGTGTGCAAACTTAAATTCCGAGATACCGTTGCAAAAGATTCAAATTCCTTGAACGCCAACACATCATTTTCAAGTATAGTTTCAAGATATGACTTTGCTAAAAGAGAAAGGTCTTGGACAGTGTCAAACTTGATTACACTGTAAGATTATTGTTAATTGTATGAAAATATCAATAAAGACCAAAATGCCCAGTATATCTGCCGATCTTCTTGTAAAGGCTAACCTCCAAGTTATTCGGCATCTGCAGACTAATCATTGTGCAAAGTTGTGTGTAATTGTAAGAAAAAAGTATTATAGGCTGTCTTGCTAAAGGAATGGGTACTTGTAGTTAACTTCAATATCTAGGATAAGATTATATATAATAGGACTTCAAGAGTCTGTTTCACACACTTGGACGTTGGCAAACATGGACAGTAAAAGAGTCTTAACTTATATTATGTTTCAAATTTGCGCAGTGGGTTTAGAAGAAAATAGATAATTTAAAAACCAAAAAAAGTAAAAAAAAAAACTTTCTTGGTAGGGAACCTCCTAGTCTACAAGTTTAGTTCTAGTTGGCTCAGTAGTTTCAGATAACAAGATTTCGTGTCACATGTGAAGCAGGTTATGCTTACCCTTTCGGAGCACCTGATTACACGCCTGTTTTTGGGGGGTTCATACTGTTAGTGCTTTATTTTTTGTGGCGTTTATTATATGTAGTGTTTGTGTTGCCTTCTTCGGTTTCGTTCTCTGTCTGTGTGTAATCCTCATATTGCCATGTATTCTGGATGCATGATTTTGGCTCTTGTTTCGGTATTCATTTGGAAATTTATTCGTAATGCGTTATCACTTAGGATCTAATGTTAAACTATATTCTCACTTGTTACCATATTGAATAAGAAGGGACTTTAAAAAAAATTGTAGGGAACCATACAAGACTTATTGTGGCCAAGGTGGGTTCCAATTGGCACATTAGTTTTAGAGAAAATTTTTTGAAAGTTTTCAAATTTAGTCCAACTTTAAACTATGTTTCCTTCTGGTGGCACTCTAGAATAAGTTATAAACCTGGGAAACAACTTTTTAGGGACCACAAAAGGACTACAATGACAAAGTTTGGTTCAAGTTAGCCCAGTAGTTGAAGATGAGATGATTTCAAAATGTTTTTTCCTGTAGGGTATTTCGTTAAACAATATTGTCATCTTGAACAACGGGCAAATCGAAAAACAACTTTTTGCAGAGGACAAACCAATAACACTTGTTTCTGAGATCCAGATCCCATTGGCTCAGTAGTTTCAGGGGAGATCTATGAAACTGTGTTCCCGCTGGTGGCCATTTTGGATAGGGTACGAACCTGAAAACAACATTTTATAGGTCCATCAAAGGACTATTTTGACTTTGACCAAGGTTTGATCCAATTTACTTATTCTCTTATGTTCATCTATATTCCTGCTGGCGTCCATCAGGGATTAGATGCAAACATTAAAAGATTGTTTTCATAGAGGACTACCCCATGACTGATGTGGCCAAATTTGTTTCCAGTTGGCTTAGTAAATGCAGAATAGAAGATCTTCAAAAGTTTTCCCATTGTGTCCAATGTTTAACTGTTGGCCATCTTTGATGAGGTGCGAACCCAAACAACAACTTTGTTCCGGGGGACCACCAAAAACAATTGTGGCAAAGTGCGGTTCAGATTGGCCCAGCAGTATCAGAGGAGCTGATATGTATTTATAAATTTACGTCGGACGACGGACGCACGGACGAGGACGAGCAGTGATAGAAAAAGCTCACCTTGGCTTTAGCAAGAGCAGCAAGTTCATACTTATGACTTATCATCTTTCGGGTTGGATGAAAATAACAAAGACCTTCCTACCATTTACTAAGTACCCATCCCTACAAACCGAAGTTCTTTCTAACAGATTCACCACTTACTCCCTTTACGAACTCTTTCCACTTTATTGTTTGAAGTTTGAAATGTTGTAAAGAGCTACTGCAATAAAGTCTTTTCTACTAGTGGCATGAATCAGATAGCATGCTCTGCTCTTCACACAATTTTTCCACAAACTAAACCACTAATATTCGACCTGATATATCAATTTTGTAGCAACAACTTTTCCCTTGAAATTAGAGGCCGCTTTTTCTACAGACATAGTGATTCAAATGTGAGCAAATTGAGCGCCACATTTAGCAGGTTATTTACTTTATTCTGATGAAACAAAGCTTTTACAAAAACAAGTAGAACAGTCATTTAATTTTAGTTTCTGGTGTACAGACGATGATATTTTTTCTCAATCCAAGATAAAAAGAATATTTAAATCTGATCTACCCAGTGTGTTTGAAATAAAAGACAACTGATTCACTCAATGCTGTTTCAAACTTTGAACTTTTGTTATACAGTGATGAACATGGGTGTCTGAAATATAGGCTGAATGACAGACATGATGATTTAACATTTTGAATTTCCCCTTCTATGCAGCAATTTGTCTACCTACCCAGCATATGGAGTGTATATACACTATAAATGGAGGAGATTATTGTAGATCACAACTCTGTTTTAGAACCCTTTGGTATCAAAGCGGATGATGCAAATAATCAGCTCCCTACATCTACTGGGTCCCTAAACTGCTTAAGACCCCATAAATACAGAGATTCATCGCGGGGTTTTTCAGATGCACCACTAAGTCACTTCTTTGAGTTTATGGTCTTCCAAACGTTTAGATTTTATCTGCACTGATGAGACATAAGTTGTCGAAATGCGCATATGCAGAAAGTAAATTCACAGTGACTTCGGTATTTAGTTATTTCCTAAGGATCTTATTACTTTACTGACCGCAGTGAGAGATGGTATGAAAGGTTACTGAGATAAAATCTACTCCACGAGTGGCGTCAATCAGATAATATGGCTTTCAAAAAAAATCTAAAGATTCCCATGAACAGCGATCCTCTATCAGTCTTATCCATTGCTTCAGCGTACAAACTTTTGATTTTTCTACTCTTTATACTACCCTGCCACACAATAAATTGAAAACAATAATTTCAGATTTGATACATCAATGTTTTGCACTAAAAACGGAGAACGCAGATACACTTATTTAGTATAATGGAAAGACAAAACATATTTTGCAAAGAACCATACTGAGTCTAACTAAGAGTATATGGAGAATGACGTAATCAATATGTTGAAATTTTTAATAGATAATATTTTTGTCGAATATGGAGGCCGCGTTTTTAACAAACAATCGGGATTCCCATGGGAACTAACTGCGCGCCACTGTAAGGGAGTATGAGTGTCATAAATTTTGTAATTAGAATTGAAATGTTGACGTTTTATTTTGAAGAACTTTGCTAATAGACAAAAAAAAATGCAAAAAATTTTGAAAATCCATGAAAGAATTTTTGAGATATAAGCCGTCAAATTTTGGCGGGAAACATTTCTAAAGTTTTCCTTCAAAATCTAATAGGTGCTTGTATGCCTTAAAAAATATGAAAATATAATTGGAAGTTTATAAAATTTTATACATTATCTATTTTATGCAATTTAAAGTGAACTTTGACCGAGATAATATGATCCATGTACAAAAAATTAACCTTGTTTAAATGGATAAAACCCGAGAATATCGGATGTTTCTGAAATCTGACACTTATACTCCCTTAAGCTGATCTCGTTCTATTTTCGTATGAGGCCTTGTTTTTACAAGGGCAGACATAGAAAAAAACAAAAACTTTTAGCTCAGTCCTTTAATTTCAGCTTCCGCTACATAGACGAGGTACGTTCTCTTAAAAATCTAAAATTCAAGGAATATTTACACCAGATCAATCCCAATGACTTGAAATTATGATTATTATTTAGCTTCGTACTAAGATCGATCAATATACATTGACGAAGATGGACGTTTGAAATCTAACCTATATGACAAACGTGATGATTTTAACTTCCCAGTTGTGAACTCTCCCTTTCTGAGAAGCAATAAAGCTTACTCTTCAGACAATGGAGTGTACATTTCACTGTTGATTTGTTACTGTCAAGCATGTAGTTTATACAGTGATTTTTTAATTGAGCATAAACACTATCCCAAAAGCTGCTTAGTCAGGAATTTGTTCAGCCTTTGTTACTTTCATTCCTTCAGAAATTCTTCTGCCGTCACCATGACAACATTAACATATAACTAAATACCGGAGTTACTGTGAATTAACTTTCTGCATATACGCATTTCGTCTCTTCAGTGCAGATAAAATCTAAACGTTTTGAAGACTCAAAGTTGTCAAAACTGATAGAGAACAAATAACCAATATGATCTAAATGTAAAAGCCAAAATCAGCCAAGGACAGAGCTTTGCATGAGGGAGATACTTCTTAGTTTTAAACAAAATTTACAAAATTTACAAAAATTTAGATATTGTAAAATTCCAAATATGATAGGCTTTCTGGTCAGCACCGAAGTACTGACTACTGGGCTAGTGAATATCCTCGGTGACTAAAAGTCAACTAGTAGTGGTATCGACCCAGTTGTAAAAAATAACTAAATACCGAAGTTACTGTGAATTTTCTTTCTGCATATGCGCATTTTGTCAACTTATGTCTCTTCAGTGCAGATAAAATATAAACGTTTGGAATACCATAAACTCAAAGATACTTAAAAACTCTTAGAGAACAAATATCCAATATGATTTAAATGTAAAAGCAAAATCAGCTTAGGGCAGAGCTTTGAATGAGGGGGATACTCCTTTGTTTTAAACAAAATCTACAAAAAATTTAGATATTGCAAATTTCCAAATATAATAGTCTTTTTGGGTCAGCACCGAAGTACTGACTACTGTGCTTGTGAATACCCTCGGGGACTAACAGTCTACGAGAAGTGGCATCGACCCAGTGGTAACAGATATGGCGTGTCTGTGACCAAAATGACAACAGACATTTTCAGCTAGATTTCATGTCTTCACGGATTTGACATAACCGGTTTTGACTCAACTCTGGATAAACTCACTGATAGCGTGACGGGTGCCGATATTGGAGCAGGACATGCTTACCCAACCGGAGCACCTGATGTCACTCCCGGTTTTTATGGGAGTTCACACTGTCAGCACTTTAGTTTTTTGTGTTGTCTTGTACATCATACTGTAAAATTATAGTTTTGTCTTCGTCATGATCAGTGATGTTTGTGCTTGTGATTGTTTGAATACTATTATAGAGAATTACAAAGGATTTCAAAATTTTTCCATGGTACTGTTTAAGGGTTAGAGAAGTAACATGTATGGGTTTCAATTGGTTTTCTCTAAGGGTTAGCAAATGACATTAACCAATCCGATACCAAACAGATATTTCAATACAATATATGCCATAGCGATAGTGCGACAGGTGTCGCTAGCGGGGCAGGACATGCTAACTCTTCCGGAGCACCTGATGTCACTCCCGTTTTACATGGGAGTTCACACTATGAGTGCCTTAGTTCGTAATGTCGTCTTTTTATTTCCGTACATTTTACCTGTATCACGTCCTTGTTTTGCCTTAATTTTTCCTGTTGACGTTTTTGCCATGTCTTTGATTTTTGATCCTTCGTTATTCTACTTTTGTTGTTTCACAGCTGTTTCTTAACTGAAAAGCTTGCATTTCATAGAGTGACGTTGTGAAAAGAAGCAATGTAAAAATAAGGATAACAGGAAACACCTACAATGGCTGAAAATTATAATTACATGCCACAATCTGTCATGGAACTATACATGAAAAACACGAATAAGACAAGAGACAAACGTAGAAAACAATAGGAACTCGAGACAGCCGGACTTGGTACCGGCACTAGCAAAAGCCAGCGGTAGGGTTAAACCGGTTTTACCTAACATAACCAAACCCAATGTCCTAGAAACTTGTTGTCGGGGCAACGGATGACAGTGTTTGTAAGAATACTTTGCCCGATATATAATACTTGTTGACGACCCCGCATCCATGACAAAAAGGATACATGGATGTAGCGTTGTTCAAAATTTAGCAAGATAATTCCGCTCAAACTGATGCTAGGGGCCGTCTTGAACTTACCACTAGGTAGGAGTGTTTGCTCTTTGTTGAAGGCTTCATGGTGACTTCTAGATGAATAATAACTATGAAAGCGTTGTTCCATTTGCTTAATCTTACCATGTATTTATAGGGATTTTGTCCCATGTACATTTACCCAATATCCCTTTGTTTGTTCATTTGTTTCTTTCGTTCACTTAGAAATTCTATCGCAGCCACCGATTCAGATAGATATGAAAGGCCGTTTTCACAATGAGAACGGGCATTTTAGGTAGATTCACATCTTCCCGGGTTTAGCATTACCGATTTTGACTTTACCCTATATAGACTCACTGAAAGTGTGATGGCCGGGTGCCATTTACGGAGCGGGAGATGACTACCGTTCCGCAGGCACATGATGTCACTTCCGGTTTACATTGAGAATGCTTAAACTTGATTGTTATAATTGTGATGTTTGTGGGTTTTGTGGGTGTGTCGTGTTTTTGGTCTTCCGGTTTCTAGTGCCTTTTTTCTGGACTTTGATTTATGTAATTTTTTTTGTGATTCCTTCTTTTACTACTCTACTGTCGTTTTATCTATAAATGCATCTCTAACAAGTACCAGTTAGGGTTCTAATAAACTAACGGCGCTCGTGGTATAGTCTTTGGCGTCTCTGAATGACAACAACAATTGGTTATTTTGTTTTGTCTGTTTCCTGTGGCTGTTAACTTTGAAGTACTGATAGATTGTAGTAAATACTTTGTCGTTGTAAGAGAGATACATTATTTTATTGTAAAAAAATATTGTTTTTTTTTCTGTGATGTTATAAAAGCATATTTCGAAAATCATGTATTTGAAGTTTCTTTACCCGGCCTCCTTAAATAAACGAACCTTATTAGGGATAAGCATATTGAAGAACACAAATACTGAGTTAATGAAACTTTAGGTTCACCTTTCACCTGCTTTGTATATACTTACGGTTGTTCTAATATGAAGCCGTCCTGTTGTAGATTTGGTGATCTTGTTACCAGCAATGATCTGTGGTAACTATGTGAACAGCGATATAATATACATATATCAGATTTTTCCCTTCATATATTTGACCGATGCATGTAAATATATATGATTTTTTCTGTTCCTGTTTCCATCTTATTATGAGCCCGCGATGTATTGGTCAAATATTTGACCGATACATGTAACTATATATCAAATTTTTCTTTTCATATATTTGACCAATACAGATAAATATTCATCCTGTCCCTATGAATGATCTGTGATTATTATGTGAATCGCGATGTATTGGTCAAATATTTGACCGATAACATATATAAATATATATCATATTTTGAAATTGAAATTTTAAAATCGACTTTCTTTTGCAATTTTAAAGATACAATTTCTGTGAATGTTGCAAAGACAGTTGATA
>MJUU01061114.1:4198-26956 GCA_002080025.1 Modiolus philippinarum
TATATATATATATATATATATATATGGATATTTATTTATGGGTGAAGGGATAATACTTAATTCGGGAAATAAACCATGTTAGTTCATAAAAACATTCAATCTAGAAAACATGTACTTGCAAACAAATTATTAATTGTCATTACGACATGTATAGGTTATACATGGTACAAATAGCTCCTGGTTGATACATGTCTGTTACATACTTTTATGAACTGGCCGTCAGAATGGATTGAACATGTGGAAGTAAGATGGACTATAAAAGAAGGACTAATGACGATATTGGCAGATGGCTCTTGGATTTAGATTCGGACACTTTGGCTATATTAACTAAGGATTACATTATTATTCTAAAAAACTCATTTGATAAAATTATTATTTAGTTATTAAAATTATTATTACGCTACTGTATTATAATGCTGCACATGTGTTTCAAGGAGTAACCTCTCGTCAGCAATATTAAAATCAAATAACATTGAAATCCATAATCCAAAATAAAAGGTAAAAAAAGTACTCATAACCAAAAAAAATATCGAAATAGGAAGCACTACTAAGGACATCCATCGAGTGCCATACACGGATTGAAGCCGTAGTATTTTTGAGGGGTTAGAATTTTGAAAAAAAAACAGTAAATTTCTATAAATCGCTGGGTGCATTTTCATGTCAGACACGTCTGACTATTGAAGCGGTGAATACCCCCAGGAACATCTGGTCCACTAGTAGTGTCATCGATCCAATGGTTTCAAAATACATAAATACCCAAGTTGCATAATAAACAGTAAATTAGTAATACTGTACACGTGTTTCAAGGAGTCACCTCTCATCAGCAGCATTAGAATCAAATTATATGAAAAGCCATCATCCAAATATAATGAAAAAAGAAGTAATCATTACCCAAAATATCGAAATGGAAGGCAAATCCATTACTAAGGACATCCATCGAATGCCATACACGGGATAAAATCGTAGTAGTATTTTAATAACAGTAAACTTCTATAAATCGCTTTGTACATTTTCATGTCAGACAAGTCTGATTATTGGAATGGTGAATACACTCGGGGACCTCTGGTCCACCAGTAGTCGCATCATTCAAATGGTTTCCAAATAAAAAAATACCCAAGTTGCATTTTAAACAGAACATTTAGTTACGCTGTACACATGTTTCAAGGAGTAATTTCTCATCCGCAATATTGAAATCAAATAATATGGAAATCCATAATCCAAATATAGTAAAAAAGGTTCTCATTACCAAAATATCGAAATGGGAAGCAAAATCCAATACTAAGGACATCCATCGAGTGCCCTACACGGAATGAAGCCATAGTATTTTTGAGGGTTTAGAATTCTTATTAAACAGTAAATTTCTATAAATCGCCTGGTACATTTTCATGTCTATTGAACTAGTAAACAGCCTCGGGGACCTCCGCCACCAGCAGTGGCATCGGTTCAATGGCTTCAAAATACAAAAATACCCAAGTTGCATAATAAACAGTAAATCAATTGTCGCTCACAATTGCAAATCTAGTTATTAATGCTTTTTCCCTCCACCTCTATTTGTATGGAAATTTTCTCAATGACACCTAGACAAAATTCAACAATATTTGGTGCAAAATTGAATCACTATCTGTAGGTATGCATGCTAGGATTTTTTAAGGCCTTCATTTTACGTTAAACGCCTTAAATAAATTGCGGATTCAATCTTTGCAGATGTTGATAACATTTGTGTAAATGTTCAAAAAGGTTAAAAGAAGGAATTTATAGTAAAAAAAAATTAAAAATGGCCACCATTTCTTAGATGTCTGGCAAAATACGTAAAAAATCAAATAGAAAATAAATATTTCCTATAAACAATGAAAGCATATGGAGTACATACACATGAGACAAACTGTCTACAAATACATAGTATAACCAAGCAATGGAATAACTTTTATTGTTGTTCTTCATCTTGAAGTCACCAGAGACTGCTTTGCAGAAAAATTGATGATTGTTTTATGCAAATGATCAGTTAGATGAAAGAAAAAAGATATGCGACAAAAAATTTCAAAGTGGTCGTAATTTTCAAGAGTGACGCCAAAATATGTAACAAAATTTCACTTTTTTTTCAATATCTCAGAAACTTTTTCACAGAAATTGATCATATTTTATATAAATATTCATGTTGTTGAGAGGAAAGAATTTATGTGAAAAATATTTTCAAAATGGCCGTCATTCCCAATATAAACGCCAAAATATATCAAAAATATCCGACTTGATCTAATTTCAATTTAAATTTATTTGTAGGCAGATTTTGACACTGCAAATAGAAGAAAAATCAAAATATCTGATACTTCCAAGATACCTCAAAATTTTAACTTTGATCTAGGTATATTTTGACACAGCGAACAAGATGGTATCATTTAACGGGCTGTCATAGGCGACAACAGCTATTGCTTGCAATTGCAAATCTAGCTTTTTCACCCAAGATGTGGTCGGAACAAATTGTTTTTGGTCTGTTTGTTTTGGAATTATTATTATTGTTTCTTTCTCCCATCTCTTTTTGTCCGGCTATTTTCTCAATAATAACTGGTTAGAATTTATTCATATTTGGCACAAATGTGGATCACTATCTGAGGGGTGTATGCAAGGACTTGTTTTTTTTTTTTGCTGTAGTCGCCTATGACAATAGCTGTTGTCGCCTATTACAATACAAATTAGATTTGTATTGGAATATATGGTCAAAGATTTTCAGGACTTTTTATAAAATGTTTTATGTATTCAATTGAAACGTGACAGTTAGTCAGACAACCAAAACATGAAGTGTAGGATAAAAAAAAATAAAATGGTCGCCATTCCAAAAAGGCCATTAAAATTTTAGCTTTATCTTATTTTCTAGGTAGATTTTGACGATGCAAACATCAGCTTAAGCTCGCATTTGCAAATCTAGTTTAGTACTGATATTGACCTCTAGATTCACAAGCGGATCAAGACCCAATAAATATTGATTCGAAAGTTATTTGTGGAAAATACGGGTTCAAGGTATATAAATTGTATACCTAAGGGTTGATTATTCTTTTTAATGGTGGTTTAAAATATTATACAGTTATGGCCCTCGAAAGAGGTGAATATTCCAACTTGACAACTGCACTAATGGTTATTTTCCGAGGGATTTAACCAGAAGAAAATAACCTCTGTGCAGTTGACAGTTTTGGATAATCACCGATTGCATGGGCCGTATTAAATTGTTTCATTATACCGAACAAACATTGGAAATTTTATTCCACAGACGTCGCAACTTTCCGGGGTTATTCACTGGTGAATAATAGGGTTATTCCATGGACATTGTAATTTTCAGGGTTATTCCATGCGCGTTGTAATTTTCAGGGGTTATTCACCGGTGTATCACTGCTAGCAACAATTTTGTGCCAAAATATCCAAATTATTCAATATCATGTGACTATGCCTCAACCAATAGAGTTGATTCTTTATTGTGTAAGGTATTATAATATACAGTTACTGTCTTTTGTTGAGGTTAATGTGCAGTGTTATTGACTTTGGAAAAACAGATATTCACCGAGCCATAGGGCAAGGCACATTTACCGAAACAAAATACAGTAACCTTTTTTATTCTTTTATCGAATTTTTAAATTAAATTTTCTATGGGCGTCGAAATGTCAAGATCAAGGTGATTTGGATATTGCATAAGATAAATGAAATATATACATTCTACTTAGGAAAAATTGGGAATTTTTTTTTTAACTTTTACTGTCAGAAATTTAGTTCCTTTTGGACGAAAATGTACATGTAGCTATCTTATCTTTTTAGAGGAATATTGAGATCCAAAATTATATATAGCGCATGAATTCAGTACTTCACCGAGCCATAGGGCGAGGTGAATATCTGTTTTCCCTAAAGTCAATAACACTGTACATTTACCGAAACAAAATACAGAAATTAGTTTTATTCTATTATCCAATTTATGAATTAAATTTTCTATGGGCGTCGAAATGTCAAGGTCAAGGTGATTTTGATATTGCATAAAATAAATGAAATATATACATTTTACTTAGAAAAAATTGGGATTTTTTAATTTTTTTTACTGTCAGAAATTTAGTTTCTTTTTGACGGAAATGTACATGTAGCTATCTTTATCTTTTTAGAGGAATATTGAGATCCAATATTATATCAAGCGCATGAATATAGTACTTTAGAGTGAATACTATAGTAATTACTTTTAAATCGAAGAAAGGTTGATATGTTGCCAGTCGCTGTCATATGTGCCCTTTTCAAAAAATGGGTTTCTGTTATTTGCAACCTATCAGAAATATACAGTAACGAATCAGACTTTAAAAATTATTCCACCAATAAATATTCTGACAAGTGACAAAGCTTTATACCACAGATTTTTGTTTTATAAAAATGTCAATCATTTATATTGTTTCAATTGCTCCACACTGGTGGGAGAATAGGAAGAATAGGATGGACATTTCTATGTATCCTTTATCTTTAATAATCGTCGAGTTCTGTCTATAAATGTAGGGCGGTGTTGTTCCTTTTCACTCCTTGCATCTCTATAATGTGTGACAATTCTCCGAATATGTTGTTGACATCCGTAGGCAGATACTTTCCCCCTAAATGTTGTTTAACAGCTTTACCAGTACAGCGGTTGTTTTAGGTGTTGTAAGTGTCTTTCTATTTCCATATTTGCACCATTTTCCGCTGATCGACACCGGCGAATCGTGTTTTCCTTAGAGTTAGTTCTTAACTCAGTCATTCTATTTCTAGTGATACAGATGACGTTATTACGCAAGAATTTTACTTTGCAATTCGATTGGACGTTAAAAATACGGGATTTTCCTTTTTCTAAAAAAAAATATGTCGCATGTGACGTTTTACGCGGTGAATATCCTTTTTCGTCGATGGAATTTCCTTTTCATCGAGTGAATATCCTTTTTTTATTCCTTTCATTATAAAAGCAACTTTATTTTTAGTATTTATATATTAAAGAATAATACTATTTATTTAATTTTACTTACTGCTTGACTTGTGTCACTACAACTGGTTGGTAATTGTTTTGTCGTTGGTTTACAAAATGTACTCCCGTCAATAATAGCAACTTTGTGTATGTCCTCATCTTTTTCCAAGGATATTTCCCCGTTTTTACCACAAGCTATAAAAAGAAATACAATTTTTCAAGTCTTCAGAATTTCGTTAACAAATATTTTCCAATGAAGCCTTCTATGGTTAAAAGAGAGTGCGTATATTGCTGAGGTAGTTTTTCTTTAGGTTTGCACAGTAAATAGGTGTTAATGATTTTCCACTGATGGGGGTGATTTTTATTTTTTATACTTAAATGATTTTGAGCCCTTAATTGAAATAGTTCACTAACATTCTTAGATTGAGCAATAAAAACATAATTTTAAAAAGTTTTTAAAGTTGCACTAACATGTCATATATATGTATAGATTATCTAAAACTATATGGAGTAAAATCACTTACAAATTTAAGTCATTCAGAATTGATCAGTTTGTGGTGAGTTAGTCGCATTCAGACATGGATATACCTTCAGCTTTTACACATATTTCGGTTCCTGGATTTCCAAATGTTTTGGTTTGATCTGCAATGATGAGACATAAGTCGTCGAAATGCGCTTATGCGAACTTAAATTCACAGTAACCTCGGTATTTTGTTATTTGTTACCACTGGGTCGATGCCACTGCTGGTGGACTGTTAGTCCCCGAGGGAATTCACCAACCCAGTAGCCAGTATTTCGGTGCTGGCCCGAAAACCGATTCTATTTGAAAGTTTGCAATATATAAATTTAAGAAAATTTTGTTAACATCTAAGGAGTATCTCCCAATTGCATAGCTCTGTCCTTGGCTGATTTTGACTTTCCTATTTAGATCCTATTGATAATTTGTTCTCTATCAGCTTTTACACATATTTCGGTTCGTCGATTTCCAAATGTTTTGGTTTGATCTGCACTGGTGAGACATAAGTTGTTTAAATGCGCTTATGTAGAACCCAAATTCACAGTAACCTCTGTATTTTGTTATTTATTCGTATAAAATGTATCCTATAGCGTATCTTCGATTTCAACAATACCTTAATGGAAAAATGCAAAAACAAACAACAACAAACAAACAAACAAAAAAATAACAATAACAAAAGAGACGAAAAAACAATAATAGTTGGTGGCCTTTATCAGTTCTTGTAACTATACAACTATGCAACACCAACTAGTGGCCAAAAATGTTCCTGTAACAAATTGATGACTTTCTCCTGTCTGATTATATGATATATCGTTTAGAGTAAAATACTGTAATTGTGGCAGCACCATCTTAAAGTATTGGACGCGGTAAACAGTTTATTTACATATTTTTACATATTATAATAACAATAGGGGCTGGAGTGTTATTGAAAATGGTGAATAAAAGGATATGGAGTAAATGCACATGAGACAAAGTCTCTACAAATACATGGTAAAAAACAAGCAAAGGAACAACGCTGCAATACTTACCAAATTCGGGCCCCTCATCCACAATTTCAGCAACATTTATCTGAAGCATAAATTATATGAATGATATGGAGATAAAATAATTATTCATTCATATCACAAACTGCAGTAAGACTAAAACAAAAAAATATGAAATATCTACATCAGAAAATTTCTTTAAAAAAAAATATGAAAAACATGATTTTCATATATTTTTCATATGTTTGTGCCGAACATATGAAAATCACATATACAGAAATATATGTTTTAATGTTTTTAAACATAAACGCGTGATAATGAACATATGATTTTCATATGTACACAATGTAGTTAATGTTTTTTCACAATATGTAAAATATATGATTCTCACATCATGTTTTTAATATGTTTTTGGAAAAGCAAAAAAGAAAAATATGTTACATGTAAAAACAAATGAAAAACATATGTTTGAGAAAAAAACATGTTTACATACATATGAGAAACATTTACAAACATTTCAGTAACATAAGTTCACAAAGATATTCTTTGAAACATAACAAATATATGCATATGTTTATATATATATTTTCATACAAAGTTCATAAGTTTAATTACATGATAAAAATGAGAACGAAACAAGTCTGTATGGCAGAGATGATTCCATTGTTTGAAAGAATATATCAAAGAAATGTTATCACCGAAATTGCATTTGGTGGAGGTAAAATTAATGGGTATTCCACATAATATATATGTCTTCTGCAATATTTATATATTTGTAATAAAATGAAAAAGTGCAATGATGGAATAGCATGAAAAGAAATACAATAAACAAATAAGTTAGAAAAATCGAAAATAATGGTGCACATATATGAAATATTGATATTTTGAAGCATTTCTCAAAGTTTGGTTGAAAGGACCATACAATTTAGGAGGAGATGCAGATAATGGAGGCATTTCATGGACACTGCATTATGCTAAAATAATAAAGTTCAAATGATTGTGTGATTATCTGGAAAAGAAATAAACAGGCGTTGTGCATGTGTACAATTTATACTAAAGCATTCTTGAAAATTTGGTTTTAAAGTAACTTAGGAGAAGTTGAATATAATGAAAATAAGCTAATGTAACGAAATCCAATGAAAAATGGAAATCTGGAAAAATATACTAGCGGAAAAAAGAATCTGGGCATCGTAATGTGCTTTCAATAGTATTTTAAGTTTTAAACACAATTTCTCGGAAACTAACACTCAAGTGGGCCTGACATTTTTTAAAGGTCCAAATTGTCATTTTTATCCTCAAAAAATGAAAATGACAATTTTTACAAAAACAATTTATCATAAATTTTCATTCATGTCATTTTCTTTAATTTTGATGATATTCCAGTGTTTATGCGCCTTTGTTGTGATATACCGTTGTCCGTCCGTCCGCCCAACGTCGTATTCTAACTGGAGAACGCTCTGATCATTTTTTTCTTGAATCTTTGCGAGATTGTTGATTATGACGGAAGACATCTCTTTTTCGTTCTAGAGTTATTGGACTTTGATTATCCTAAATATGCACGAAACGCATTTCGTTCTCTAACTGGAGAATGTTTTGATCATCATTCTTGAATCTTGCAGGACTTTTGAGTATGATAGAAGAAAATTTCCTTTCTTTTTTTTATCGGCAGATTATCCATTCCAGAGATGTGAACTTTTTTAGGCTAGTTTAAAAATAAATAAACTTCAATAGAAAATGCATATAGTGTTTTTTTAAGACATACAGATGGACGGATTGGTGTAAGGCGAGACAGTAATGCCCATGTATTTTTTCCATGTAGATATTATCATCGAAGTTATGAGTGATATGTAGTGAAAATGATTACTTTCGTTACGTCATTGTCGTAAATTTGTCCAACAGTACTAGCAAACTCTGTTCAATGTCTGAAAAACTTGTTGAATATTGATGTAGATGCATTTATTATACCACTGCTTTTGAAAAAGCGTGTTATATAGATTCTACAGTATGAAATATGATTATTCTTTCAGAGTAACTTCATCACATAATGCCATAGTGCACCTCCTATATTAGATTTTTATCTGACAAATTTATGGGGTTTTCAATAGCCAAGCGTGGACCTGGTCGGTCATTGTAATTTTGGGGTACTCGTGTGTTATCTGCAACTCCTAAACCAATGAATGGAGTTTGCTGAAACTGTGTGAGAATATTTACCACATGATGCCCTAGTGCACTCTCTATATTAGATTTTATCTGACAAATTTATGGGGTTTTCATAGCCAAACATTGACCTGGCCGGCATTGTAATTTGGAGGTACAGGTTGGCCATCTGCAACTCCTTAACCAATGAATGGAAATAGACGAAACTTTCAGAGAATCTTAATCACACGATGCCTTAGTGCATCTTGAACTGACTAATTTTGGGGGTTCCCGTAGCAAAACTTGAACTTTACTTTTCATGTATCACTGAATGAGGGGCGGGGATGTAATTTAGTAATCTGTGCTCTCTGTATTTCTAGATTATTCTTTTGATTTTGACAAAGAGCTGCACCTTATTTTTAATTTCCTCCTTCACTTTTGAATAAAAACAGGAAATGATATTATTTCAATGAACTTTAAACAATCTGCTGTTACAAACCATTAATGTTTTACTGTGCAATGCATGTGAAAGTTAATAACTCTGTATATTTAACAGAAATAGTTTAGAAACGAGCACACAAAACAATGTCTTTGGTAACATTTGTGGCTATATTGCTAGTAATTATCTTTCTGTTGATATGGATATTGTTGCCAGAATGTCAGCAGAAGTTGTCATCACTAACGGTAACATTTGAAATAGTGTAAAACGACATTTATAGTCACAAAAATATGTTGCCGTAATATTGCAGTATTATATCAGCATCAACTTCAATTTTGGTAAAGGGTGAATGTTAAATTCACGTATTCCAAATAAGTTGGCTGAAATTTGGAAAACAAATATTGTTAAAATCATACGAAAATCATATGCTTTATTTATGTGTACTAAAACACTATGCCATAATTTTTCGCCTATGTGTCTTTTATTTGATAATGTTTTGTATCACAAGTGCCCTGTCGTTTTGTAAACATGTATTGTCGAGGTAAGATTAATAATAAGTAACTTCAAATATTACAAAGTTGCATAAAGAGAAGTAATTTATCTTATGCTGTACACGTGTTTCATAGAGTAACCTTTCACCAGCAGCATCAGAATTAGCCATAATCCAAATATTGTCAAAATAGGTACTCATTACTAAAAATATCGAAATACAGGGTTCGTTGCACACCAAATTGAATTCATTTATTTCGCCGTAATCTCATAACATGTTTAATACACATTTTATTATTATGCGGATAACTATACTGAGTGACAAACAAGATGCGTTTCTATTCCTGTTCAGTATAACTTCAGGACGAGTGAATGATTTGCTTACCGGTTATTGTTGTAAAGAAACAATACTAAGATAACTGTAAATTTAGTTTCTACATATGGCCATTTCGACAACTTATGTCTCTTCAGTCTAGATCCAATCAAAACATTTGGAAGACCATTACCAAAACGTTTTAAAATCTGATAGAGAACAAATAATCTAACAGATCTAAATGACAAGCCAAACTAAGCTCAAGAGGGGGTTGCTTCTTAGTTTTTAGCAAAATTTTCTAAGATTTTGATAGTGCAAGTTTCCAAATAAAATCGGTTTTCGGGTTGATATCGATGTACAGACTACTGGATTGCTGAATACTCTCGGTGACTAACAGTCGACCAACATGGGCATAGGCCAAGTGCTAATAAATAACACAATACCGAGATTCATGTAAATTCAGTTTCTGCATATGGCCATTTTCGACACCTATGTCTCTTCAGTGCAGATCAAATAGAAAAGAAATGGAAGACAATTGCCAAAACTATGAAAAATTTGATAAAGAACAAACAACCAAACAGATTGTAAAGAAAGCGACAATCCCAGATCCTTTTTATGCAAATACTGATGGACTTTACGAAGGAAAAAAGTTTATTATAGACCAGAGACTGTGGGTCATACGGAGAGCAGCCAAAACCTCGCTAAGGAATAGAGTAAGAGTGAAAATGATTTGATGCCTAGAACAACTAGAGGCTCAGAGACTGAGCCTGTATCGCTCACCTGACAAAATACTTCTCTGCCATGTATGACCAAAAATGATGTTTTTTACCAATGGGGGTCTAATGTTTAGCTACGTTCTCTATTAGCACCTGTGTTTTTTGTCCTATTGAAATGAGTACACATTACAAAGGAGCTTCTATTCATCATTCCAATACAATTTGCTTCAACAGTTTCAGAGAAGATGATGAAAATGTGATTTTTCCGATTTAGTCCAATGTTAAGTAAAACGTACATTCTGTGTTGGCAGCCATGTTTTTTGTCAAATAAAAACAAAATGAGCAATCTTTGTAAAGGACCTTTAGTACACCAGTCCTATAAAGTTGGATTAAATTTGCTACAGCGGTTCCAGGGGAGAAAATGAAAATGTGATTTTTCCATAATGTCCAATTTTAAACTATGTTCCTTGCTGGTAGATTTCATCTCATCAGAACGGCATGAGCAATCTTTGAAAAGGACCTTTAGTACATCATTCCTGTAAAGTTCGGTTGAATTTGCTTTGGAGGTTTGAAGATGAAAATGTGATTTTCCTATAGGGTCCAATGTTAAACTATGTTCCGTGCTGGCGGCCATGTTTTTGATCAGATCGAGACAAAACGAGCAAGCTTTATAAAGGACCTTTCGTTAATCAATCCTGTAAAGTTTGGTTCAGCTGTTTCAGAGGAGAAGATGAAATAATAGGGTTCAATGTTAAATTATGTTCTGTGCTGGCGGCCATGTTTTTTATCGGATCGGATCGAAATGAGCAATCTTAGTGAAGGAGCTTTGGTACATCATTCCTGTAAATTTTGGTTGAATTTGTTTCAGCTGTTTCAAAGGAGAAGATGAAAATGTGATTTTCCCATATGGGGCCAATATTAAATTATGTTCCGTGCTGGCTGCCATGTTTTTACGGATCGGAACGAAATGAGCAATCTTTGTAAATTACCTTCCATCCATCATTCCTGTAAAGTTTGGTTGAATTTGCTTTGGCTGTTTCAGAGGAGAAGATGAAAATGTGATTTTCCTATAGGGTCCAATGTTAAACTATGTTCCGTGCTGGCGGCCATGTTTTTTATCGGATAAGAACAAAATGAGCAATCTTAGTGAAGGACTTCTAGTTCATCATACCTGTAATGTTTTGTTGAATTTGCTTAAGCGGTTTCAGAGGACAAAATGAAAATGTGATTTTCCTCATAGGGTCCAATGTTAAACCTAAGTTCTGCGCTGGCGGCCATGTTTAATATCGGATCGGAACAAAATGAGCATTCTTAGTGAAGGACCTCTAGTACATCATTCCTGTGAAGTTTTGTTGAATTTGCTTCAGCAGTTTCAGAGGAAGAGATGAAAATGTGATTTTCCTCATAGGGTCCAATGTTAAACCTAAGTTCCGCGCCGGCGGCCATGTTTAATATCGGATCGGAACAAAATGAGCATTCTTAGTTAAGGGCCTCTAGTACATCATCCCTGTAAAGTTTTGTTGAATTTGCTTAGCCGGTTTCAGAGGAAAAGATGAAAATGTGATTTTTCCCATAGGGTCAAATGTTAGACGGTCAAATGTTAAACCTAAGTTCCGCGCTGGCGGCCATGGTTTTTATCGGATCTGAACAAAATGAGCATTCTTAGTGAAGGACCTCTAGTACATCATTTCTGTAAAGTTTGAAAGATGAAATGTGATTTTTCCCATAGGGTTCAATGTTAATGGTGAATAAAAGGATATGGAGTAAATGCACATGAGACAAAGTCTCTACAAATACATGGTAAAAAACAAGCAAAGGAACAAAGCTTTTATTGTTGTTCTTCATCTTGAAGTCACTATGAGGCCTTCAACAATGAGCTTTGCTCATACCTCATAGTAAGTTCCACGCTGACGGCCATGTTTAATATCAGATCGGAACAAAATGAGCATTGTTAGTGAAGGACCTCTAGTACATCATTCCTGTAAAGTTTTGTTGAATTTGCTTCAGCGGTTTCAGAGGAAAAGATGAAAATGGGATTTTTCCCATAGGGTCAAATGTTAAACCTAAGTTCCGCGATGGCGGCCATGTTTTTTCATCGAATATGAACAAAATGACCGTTCTTAGTGTAAAACCTCTAGTACATCATTCCTGTAAAGTTTTGTTGAATTTGCTTCAGCGGTTTCAGAGGAAAAGATGAAAATGTGATTTTTCCCATATGGTCCAATATTAAACCTAAGTTCTGCGCTGGCGGCAATGTTTTTTATCGGATCTGAACGAATTGAGCAGTCTTTGTAAAGGACCTTTAGTACATCATTCTAGTAAATTTTGGTTGAATTTGCTTCAGTTGTTTCAGAGGAGAAGATGAAAATTTGAAAAGTTTAACGGACGGACCACGGACGCCAAATGATGGCAAAAGCTCACACTGACCCTTGGGGTCAGGTGAGCTAATAATAGAGGCTCCACGGCAGCTCTCTAACAAGCCCGAAGCCCATGTATGTAGAGCCTCAAGCCCAATGAGTGCAGCATGTGGAGTGCTAGTGTTGGAGCCTTGAGCCTTTGTATTGACTAGAGCCCTAGTGTTGGAGCCAAGAGCCCCATGTTCAAAAGACTTGAACCCGTGTTATTCGCTATACTGTCCATGTAAAAGAAAACCCGGCTTTCTGTCATATTGTCAGCTTTTCCCTTGTGAAACAACGGCAGTAGAATACCGAAGGAACAAAGGAGTGAAATTTACAAAAATCGAAGTCAAAAGGCATGGGCAAAACGAGAACACAGAAAACAATGACGTTAGACACAAAACAATGATATTAGAAGATACAAAGCACAGAAATAGAAATCACAACATTCAAAACAAAGCACTTACAGTGTGAACTCCAGTGAAACTTAGAGTGACACCAGGTGCTCCGGAAGCATGTCCTGCTCTGCTAACAGCACCCGTCATACTGTGAGCGGGTCAATCCAGGAAAATGTCAAAGTCGGTAGTCAAATCCGGGAAGACGTGAATCTAGCTGAAAATGTCCACTTTCATTTTGGATACTGATACGTCATATCTTTCGATGATGTTATGGTGACGGTCATAGAATTTCTTGAGGGATGAAATTAACAAAGCTTGAAGAAATTCTTGACTAAGCAGCTTTTGGGACAGTGTTTTTGCTCTGTTCAAAAAATCACCGTACAAACTATACGCTCGACAGTAACGTATAAACTCTGAAATGTACACTCCATAGGCTGGACAGGTAGGTATATTGCTGCTAAGAAAGAGAAAGTTCGCAATTGGAAAATTAAAATCATCATGCTTATCATATAGCTTAGACTTCAAACGTCCATTTTCGTCAATATACAATAACAGATCTAGGTACGAGGCTGAAGTTGGTGTTTCAGTTGTTTCTTTAATTTCAAGCTAATTGGGATAGATCTGATGTAAATGCTCCTTAAATTTAGGATTATTAAGAGAAAGTACATCGTCTATGTAGCGGAAGCTGAAATTAAAGGACTTGGCTAAATATTTTTGTTTTCCTTGTAAAAACTTAATTGGCCTCGTACGAGTAAAGGAAAGGGTCAGCTAAAAGCGGTGCACAATTAGTTCCGATAGGAATCCCTATTGTCTGTTGTAAAACACGACCCCCGAATTCGACAAATATATAGTCGATCAAAAACTCTAACATTTTGATTACGTCAGTCTCGGTGTATTTCTTGTTTGAATCAGTGTGAAACGATTTTAAAGAAAAAAAACTGAGGCGCTTCTAACGGAATATAATAGTAATTACAATTTAGAAGATTTGAAACACAGACAGGGAATACGTATACCTTGTGAAGATTCCCGAATACGTAATAGTGTCCTGAGTAGAATTTTACATTGCACAGGTTTGCGAGTGCAATATTATTCCCAACAATCAGCATTATTCCTTTTATTATATATTTTAGTTTTAAATGACGTCATAAAATTAAGTTCACTAATGCAATGAGGGAGGGGATTTAGTGTTTGGAATTCGCTAAAAATGGTTCCAGCTTCATTCCCTCCCATCAGGCCCCGGAAGACCTAGAAGACAGTCCATGGCTGAAATGATATGATAGATGTCACCTGACCAATGTTTAGAATAACATGTTATAACCTATGCGTCATATATTTATTACTTAAACTAGAAATGCACAATAATTAACACACAAAATACAAACCTTCTGTGGACCTATTCAACGAGTACACGTATTCTCTATTATTTACAATCAGACAGATATCTACGTCTAACTCATGCCCTCCCCTCTTGCTTATTTATCAAATCAAATCATTTTGAAAGTAAGTAAGAACATAACGAACAATCCAAGGACAGTAGCAATGTCGGATAAACAAAGAAACAAAGACATAACACGAGCACGGCACAGAAAAGAAAATGAAGACACACACATATACAAAATGGACAAAACTGACCCAATAAAAACCATGGGCGAGATCACGTGCACCAGTAGAGTATCTCCTGCTTCGTATAAGACACCCGCCGTGTTGAACATGTCAACTCCGGTATTAAAGTCAAATCCGCTAGAGGAAAACCAATGACTGAATAATATATGAAAGCTGATAATTGAAAAAATAGTGATAGCACCTTTTATGCAGGGGACCATTAAAAGACTATTGAAGCCAAATTGTGTTCCAATAGGCCCATTGGCCTCATAGAAAAGCTCACCAACGCTGGCTACAAAATGAAAATTGAATTTTTTCCTAATTTTATGAGACCAATGGAATGAATAATGAGACCTACACAAATTAATTTGAATAAACTTGATATTTTGTTTTCAATAAAGTTATACGGGATTGAAATATTTCTGCATACATTCTTATTAATCTAAACGAAAAAGGTCTTACCTTTGTAAGAGAGTAATCTTTCCTGGTTTTCTTAACATTTTGTACTTGCTGCTTGAAATGATTTGGTAAATCTTTGTTTTTGGGAGATATAATTTTTGATTGTGCTGTTGGATTTGATAGAGTTCTTCTGTGAAAGTTATTTCTCTTTGATCCATAATGACGTGATAAACTTTTATCCACTTTTATCCTAAGAATTAATGGTTTTCAACACTTTTTGTAAGATCTCAAACTAGACTCACTGACAAAGTTGAGTGGAATTCAATGAAAAAACTGTATATTAAGTCCCTTTTAATTATTCAAGATTTTTAGACAAAGGACAATTTTATTCTTAACATTTATGAACTATTACATGTAAGAGATTTATTGAGATGGACAGTACTTATTATTACTTAACTATCAAATTTTGTGTACAATATCTTTTGATATTTCAATTAAATGCTTAATCCTTTAATAAACAAACCATTAAAACCAATAAACGTTCTTCCAAAAGTCCAATTCCGGAACGTTCCGGGTATTAGAATGGCGGGTCAAAGAGGTCAAACGGGGTAAAAATGGCGTCCCACTGTATGAGGGCAAAGGGAATAAATTCTTCTGTCAACATAGGAAAGGTGTTTATGATTAGAAAAACGCCGAACATGTCATAAATCAACATTTTATCCCAAGCGGGTCATTTGCAACCAATTTATTTTAGGTCAAGAAAATAAATAGGAGAATTCCTAGATTACGCTCAACTGACGTCAGGTACCAGTTTCCAGTAGATTCGGGGTAAGATTTCGACAATTACCCAAAAATTTGAAAGTGGAATATCGTCTATTGGAATGTTATTTTATTTGGAGAATGGAGGGCAGGGAAAACGTGTAAATATTCCAAGAAAAATCAGGGATTACATGTTATCACCGGTACAATTTTTGGGATTACACGTATTCCCTACGCGATTTAGTGATTAAATGTTTTCCCTGATTTTTTAGGGGATTACGTGTAATCCGTGATTACACAGAATCCCTGTAACATATACATTTTAATATTTCGACAACCTAGTCGCTCGATACAAGCAAAGTTCTCCGTGAACTGGATCAAGTTCTAAATAATAAAGACTACAGTGGTTTGGAAAAGTCATTCTCCGTAAGCAGGTTGTCACTTCAAAGGGCTATTTAAGGAAAATTCAGCAACTGGTGTTCACTATGCTTTCATTTCAGAACTAATAGAAGACGCAAACTGTGGTAATGCAGTTGCAAAAGGACTTTTTTGTTGCATTGACATGCTTTTTAATGTATTAACTACCATTTTAGACAGACTATCACATCGTGTTGTCAACTATAAATGACCCAGTCGATGTGCAACACTATGCGTTATGTATACATGTATTTAATACATGTAGATTGTCAACTTTATTACTCCTTTGTCATTGTAAAGATTGTTTTCACGAATACACGTTTTTTTGATACAAGTACATGGACAGTTTTATTAGGGGTGTATTACTCCTATGTCATTATAATTTGTTGTTGTATTGTGTGCATTTTAATAACTTTACAGATATACATGTAATGTACATTGCTTGATATGAATTATGTTGTTAAAAATGGTATATATATTGTCTGATCCTTGTATCAGGCGGGCTATCATCACAGATTCAGAATTAAACAGTTGAACGTTTCTCTTTGGATTTTACTTTGGTCTGATAATCCTACAGATGTCAATGGACATCATCAAGCCTAGATCGGGACAAGTCAAATTAACACACAAAAAAAAAACAAACAAACAAAAAAAAATAATAATAAATAAATTGGAAAATAAATAAATTAGCAAAGACACACCTAAATGTACAGCTCAGTAAGAGTTTAATCGAGGATCTAAAATGGAAGGTCAAAACGATTACACAGAATTTGACTTTGAAAAACAAGAGATTTTTATCTCGAAGCCATGAAATAGCTGGAGAGATATTAATATGATTAGAAAAAAATCATGTGAGGCCTCTAAAACATAATCTTCGTGCTTCCGATAAACTATAGTGCGCAAGTTTCTTTCAAAATCGTATACATTGTGTTTTTAAGTTATATTTCTTCATTTTCTTGAGTTGAATACGGTATTGTTTTATCAAATTGAAAACAATATGCATGTTTATCAAATTACTCGTTTTACTATATTGCGTCTCGGATCAACGAACCTGTCGCGCAGTAATTTGTCAAAGATGAAAATAACATTTGTTTACCTGTGACAGTGTATTGCATATATTTATAGCAATGAATCACACAATCCGATTATTTTCACGTATCACGGAATAACTTAATACATGTAGACGTATGCAGCAGTTCTTTGGATGACTATGAAGTTTTGCCACGTGTAGATTTTCAGGGCTTCGAGATTCAGCTCCATCGGAGCTTTGATTTTAATAAAATGGCCAGGAGAATAAATGGTTCAGTTTTGTTATTTCGCGTTAATGAAATTTATCATGATGAACTGCAGGTGTGTCTGTTCAATGCCACTCTTCTAAAATAGCCCCCATAATGCCGTCTGGTCATAATACAGAGTAATCGAATGTATGATCTCACTTAAAGTTCCAGGTTAAAAATAACATTTGTGTTAATGTAAGGTTATCCAGAAAATACCGTTCAGTGTGGTTACTTCTATTTTATTAACTTTTTACTGTTGATTGCAAGTTTTTGAATGTTGCACGCAAATTTTTCTAACTTTCGCCTTTTTCTTGCAAAAATAAGAAAATAAAGCTAGTGCCACCACTGCAAATGCAAGTCTGTATTGAACAGGATAGGTTATCGTGGTACACATGCATAGCTTCAATGTTGCTGGTTTTCGTGTATCTCAAAATTGCACATGACATATTGTATTGATATTGCTTTTATGTAAATATCACCTTTCAAATCAGTACAACCTTGTTTTACATTGACCTGTTATTCGTAAAATTTCCACAATATATATATATATATATATATATATATATACAAAAAAAAGTCAAATAAAACCCACACTGGAACGTAAATATATGAAAAATAAAGGCTTGGAAATGCAGTTTTCTTATATAATTAAGAAATCACATGTCTCTACTGGTACAATAGTTGGATAGAAAAATACAGTCAACTTCTACCCGAACGAATAAACAAGAGTTTAATTACAGAAGGATTGAAATTTATATTAGAAAACAATTATTTTATGTTCAATGATGAATACTATAGACAAATATCCGTTACTGCAATGGGAACCAAAGTCGCGCCAACTTACGCAAATCTGGTAATGGGATTTCTGGAAATCAAAATATATGAAAAATCTCAACAAATATACGGCAACCCATTCTATCTATATCTACAACAAAATTGGAAACGATATTTGGATGATTGCTTTATACTTTGGAAATATGGAATTCAAAGATTAGAAGACTTTAAAGCTTTAATCAATAGTATAAATAACAATATACAATTTACCATGGAATACAGCAGTAAAAAATTACCATTTTTGGATATACTTGTCATCAAGGAAAAGAACAGAATCGAGACTGATGTGTACTACAAACCAACCGATTCTAAGCAATATTTATCATTTAATTCATGTCATCCGAAACACACAAGAATAAACATTCCATTCAATTTAGCGAGACGACTATGTACAATCATATCTAAAGAAGAAACCAGAAACACGAGATTACAAGAACTAAAGAAAATATTAATTGAAAGAAAATACCCTTTATCAGTCATAGAAAACGGAATACAAAAGGCAAAGTCAATGTCCATACAAGAATTGAGGGAAACTAAGTCGAAAACCGAGACAGACGTCATTGCCTATATTTCAACATATAATCCACGTAACAATGAAGCATTTAATCTCATATATCCTAATCTAACATATTTAAGACAAGACGATCGACTAAGAACCGCACTTGCAAACTGCAACATCATAAAGAGTAATCGCTGAAAAAATATTAACTAAAACGCAATTTTCAAACAATTCTTCACGTCCCGAAGTGAAAAAATGTAAACGCGCAAACTGTGGCGCTTGTCCGAGTTTGATAGAAGGAACAACGTTTAGGTTTAAAAAAGGTGATATTTCTACAGTAAGAACCAACTTCAATTGTGCATCCGAAAATTTAATTTATGTAATGACCTGTGCGGGATGTGGTAATGATTATATTGGTCAAACAGGAATGTCAATACGTCGTAGAATGACTGTACACCGACAACAAATAAGAGACCCAACTACCCGAATGATCCCCTTGAGTGCACATATTGACATATGTGCAATAAATAAGAATCCACAGTTTACCGTATTTCCACTTTACAAATGTAATGATAATACCACGGAAGAAGAACGTGTAAATAAAGAATCTTTATTTATTAACAAATACCGCCCAAGTCTAAACTATATAAGACATTAATACGAATTTATTTAATTTTATGTTATATTTTATTAATATGCTATTTATTATTTACCTCCCTTGTTGCTAAGACGTCAGTGACGTTATCTTTCTCTTAGTAACGTTATAGTAACAGATAGCCTTGAAAATCTGTATACAACAGTGAAACCGGTAGGCAAAATGTGACATTTTATTTTGAACTGTGATTATTGTACCAGTAGAGACATGTGATTTCTTAATTATATAAGAAAACTGCATTTCCAAGCCTTTATTTTTCATATATATATATATATATATGTGTGTGTGTGTGTGTGTGTGTGTGTGTGTGTGTGTGTGTTAGCGGCAATAAGCAAAATTGAGCATTAAGATTATTTCCTAGGCAATAAGCTAATGCCTAGGCACTTACTAATTGCCTGAATTTTCCAGGTATTAGGCTTATTTCCTGAAATTATTGATGTTAAATTCTGACTATTTCCTAGACAGTAATAAATTTTTAGAAATGAAACAAAGACATTCCCCTTTTTAAAAAATCCATTTGATTTTAATATTTGAACAAAGAGAACATTAACTCGTGTTTAATGCAGTTTTTAACCCATTCTGTAACCTCATATTAACATTTCTGAGCAATTTTCATTTTACTTAAATGTACTTATAGATTTAAGTATAATCTTGTCATTTTGGTTTTTTGAAAGTTGTCAGGAGCCGTAATATGAGGAAAAATCTAATGTTGAAACGAGGAATTGGGTTGAAATGAACAATACCAGAAGCATATTGACTTGAGTAGAATATTATGAAATTTTGGATATACTCAAGGAAAAGACTAAGCCGAAAAAGAAATCATCTGCCGAATATTATTTTTCAACAACATTTGAAGTTTTGTCTGTCTATAATTGGACAAAATACCTGATTACAAAAGTATCAGCTAAATGTATAGGAGTTTTAAGTTATATTTTTTAGAAATTCGCATATTGACAATTCTTTTAGAATCTGCATGTTTCTAGTAGAATAATCAGTTTTGCTAACTGGATTTCTAAAATGCTTTGAATCAAGTTTTGGCAAATTTCCTGAAAGTCTCAAAAAACCATTTTAAATTTGTAATTCTAATTGACGTAAGACAGCTACAAAACGCAGAATTCATTGAGTCTTGCTATCAATGTGGAAAACATTTGTACATATCGCACAATAATAGCTAAGAAACGATGCAAAATAATCCGTAAAGCTACTAAAAATATCCACAGAATGATACTATATAAGTACGTTCATTGTCTAATTCGACAGACATCATGCTAAATAATACTAACAAAGTCATTACACGAATGTTTGGGTACGATCATATACAACAATGTTGCGCTCCTTCTCATGTACTTTTATTACTCTGACGTGTTAGTCTAGGGCAAGGGGGAAATTGAATGCATTCATGCTTACCAAAATTCATGGACGCTTAAGTAAAAACGTCCGGGGCTTTTTTGTATGATATAAAGATAAAATGGAGAAAAAATATAAACAAGACCCTTCTAAACAGCATTTAGTAGATAAATTTAACAATACCAATAGATATATGGACGATATTTTGGCTGTAAACAATCCAGAATTTTCTCAATTTACAGATTAAATTTATCCTGCAGAACTTACTTTCAATAAATCCAATAGTAGCAGTGATTATACTCATTATACTCCTTTTCTTGATCTTGATATATCAATAAATCAAGGAAAGTTAAACACTAGGGTTTATGATAAAAGGGATGATTTCTCCTTCCCTATAGTCAATTTTCCCCATCTTGACGGCGATGTTCCATTTGCCCCTTTTTACGGGGTCTACATTTCACAACTTGTTCGATATGCACGAGTATGTAGTGATGTTTCTGACTTCAACGACCGAAATCTTTGTCTCATTGAAAAACTTCTGTATCAAGGGTTTAGATATCATAAATTGATAAAAAAAACATTCTCTAAATTTTATTATAGATATATTGACTTATTAAAAAAATTTGGTTCTGCATGCAGGGCTCTTATGCATCAGGGCATTTCACATCCAAACTTCTATGGCAATGTCATTTACAAAGCGCATATATTAAAAAATGTCCTTCAAAACTTATTGATCCGTTGAACAAACTTATTCATAAAGGATATAAATACAGCATTGTTGTTAAATCGTTACTTCTGGTTTTTGTTGGCAAAAATATTGATCATCTCCTAAATGCTAACACCATAACTAAATTTAAACAATTTTTATCTCGAAGCCATGAAATGGCTGGAGAGATATCGATATGGCAAGAAAAAATCACGTGCCCCACATGAGGCTTCAAGCCTATTAACAGCTCTAAAAGATGATCTTCGTGCTTCCAATAAAATATAGTGCGCAAGTTCCTTTCAAAATCGGATACATTTAGTATTTAAGTTATATTTCTTCATTTTCTTGAGTTGAATACAGTGTTGTTTTATTAAACTGAAAACAATATGCATGTTAATCAAATTACTCGTTTTTTTACTCGTTGCTTATAGAAAATGTATGGCTGTCTTTATATCTGATGGGAAAACACGCCCATTGACCTTTATAAGATGCTTTTATTGGTTTAAAATGAAACATACGATAAACACGTCAGATGTGTATTCACACAGCTGAAGCGATCTATAATTATAGTATACATAAGTACACGTGTCCAGAAGCGCGATTAATTTAGTATTATAACATTGAGTTTATTACATTACGTTTATAAATTTTCAAAGTCATTAACGTATTTATTGTTTTGAGTATCAATTAGTGCTTAATAGATTCAGGGATTGGTGTTCTATAATTATGATTTAAATTATTTATTTAGGTCAAACATGTCCCCATTCATAGTTACAAAAAATCAATAACGAGTCGTTGTAGTGTGTATTCTTGAAATAGTGTAGTAAATGTTTCGTAGCATTCAAAATACAAACATCGCTATTTGTTCGTTCGAATTTTCGCACAAATTAATTATCAAGCGCAATTTGGCCAGTTACAGCGATTTTAA